>JSYV01000020.1:0-29664 GCA_000787455.1 Evansstolkia leycettana | reverse complement strand
ATTTGTATTGCACTATTAAGGGGGTTCGGGTTCTCAGGAATGTCTGGTTCGATGATATGTCCGGTTCGATGATGGATTACGTTATAGTAGTAGGATGCAGGTGAGGAGGCAGCTGGGGAAAGTACTAGGGAAGCACTGGAGGAGCACTGGAGGAGGAGGCCATTTTCAGCACCCTCATGAAACTGAGGCATAGACGGTCGTGATGAGCAGGGTGAGCTAGAGAGTGACGCAAAGGTGCAATGGAGCCAGTTCAACTTCTGTGGTGCTGCCGCGGGCGGGTCACACGCTGCAGGACTGGGTGCATGGGTGAAGCGGACCAGGGCGTGGTCGAAGGTGGCAGAAACGCTGGAAAAGGCGTCATCCGCGGCCGAAAAGGGCAGCGAATCTGCAAAACGAAATTCTTAAGACGTAATTTTAAGGGTTGGTGGCGGCGGGGGCTTATCGATCTGCGGAGAGGAATTGCTCGAGACGTATCAATTGTGGTACAATGGGAGTACCTGATAGGTACTCAGAGCAAGGCTAATCTCTCGCCGAGACTGCGGCAGCGCCGAAGTAGCTCGAAAGTAGATTGAATGTACACCGCCTCCCTCCACCCTTTGGGACTGAATGTCTGGATTCACAGGATGAAACCATTCTCCAATGTCCATCCAAGAGCTCTCCGCGTGACTGGAGGTTAATCGTATTTATCTTCCCGGGTCCAGTTCTTCCCTTCCCTTCGATTCCTTCTTCGGTATGCATCTTCGCAGCGTTGCACAGTCGCTGGTTCCCGCGTACTCCAGCAGACGCTGGTAACAACTACCCCCTTACTTCTGACAGGGTACCACCACAGTGTGGAACTCTTGGGTCATTAGGCATACTACATACGGAGTAGGTCGAAACTGTTGGGTTTCGTTATTGTGATCTTTCAGTGACTGCATAACAGAGGTGAGAGTGTGGTCATTGTTCGGCTTGCCTGGTCTGCCGGTCACGTCATAATACGATAAGTGGAAGGGATGGGCTGACAAGATGGCTTCTGTTGCAGGAAAGTCAGGTCGACGACGGACGTTGGGGACCCTAGCTCTCTGATTGAAGCGTGCACAGCGGCGACCGTGCCGACCGCGATGGCCAGGGAAAGGACGAAGAGCTCTGGTGGCTCTCAGCAGCGGCCGACCGGGAATCGATGGAAGAGGTTCTTCGGACAGTCGTCACAATACGAGTCAGACTCCACAGAGGAAGTGAAAACTTATCGTCCGAAGTCGACGCTGGGTATTCTGAGCGATAAGGAGACGGATGAAGTGCCCGGTAAGTTGATCTGTCGTCTGCTCATACAAGGTGACGCAAACGCTGCTTGTACGACATCGAGTGGCTAATGTATACAATACTTGGCAATACAGGGACTGTCCTTCTTCTATCATCAAATCGCAATGAGCCCCTAGGATTGAGACATCAACCGGAACGTCTATCTGCATCCTCGCTGCCGTCGCCATACCCTCGTTCCCGCTCTTCCTCCCGCACTCCGGCCCCAACTCAGAAGAAGACGCGCGATGGCCGCATAATTCTTGATCCTCAGCCCGATGACTCTGCGAATGACCCGCTGAACTGGCCCACATGGCGGCGCGATGCCGCGTTGCTCTCTCTTGGATTCTATTGTCTCATGGGCGGGGGTATGACTCCCATCCTTGCTGCTGGCTTCAACCAGGTCGCGCAATCGTATGGGGTGAGCACGCAGAAGGTTGCATATACGACAGGTTTGTATATGCTTGGGCTCGGCTTTGGCTCTGTGATCATGTCTCCCACGGCGATTTTGTATGGGAAACGGCCTGTTTATCTCCTGGGAGCCACGCTTTTCATTCTGTCTGCGGTTTGGTGTGCTCTGTCCCCGAATTATCCGAGCTTGGTTCTTGCTCGCGTTTTCCAGGGGATCGCGGTGAGTCCCGTCGAGTGTCTTCCTTCCGCTACTATCGCAGAGATTTTCTTCTTGCATGAGCGGGCGTATCGAGTGGGAATCTATACCTTGCTTCTCTTGGGCGGTAAAAACTTGATCCCTTTGGTCAGTGCAGCTATCATTGGCAATCTGGGATGGCGTTGGGTTTTCTGGTACGCTCATTTTTCTTTTCCATCAAGGATCAGTAAGCATCACACTAACTCCAGACAGGGTCGTTGCAATCATCGTTGGCGGTTGTCTGGTTCTGCTGTTCTTCTTCGTCCCGGAGACTTTTTGGGATAGAACGCCCCGTCCTCGAGCTCGTTCTCGCAGGCGTCCACATATGGTTCGCAGTATGTCGGATATAGTCTCGCATAGCTTTCGCGGCCGACATCCTCATCCCAAGCCCCGTGATGATCAGCTCAACGGGGTGGAAGCCTCTCCTGCGGCTCCGAGAAAGCTCAAAAATGCCCATGTGGGCTTCGTGGATGAAAACGAGAAGCACGAACCCATTAGTTCAAATGAGGATATCACAACAATGGACATTACCACACCCTTGGGCGATGTTGCAGGAGAACCGTCGAGTCCCATTCCCGAGAAGTCTGAAACGACACTTCAAGTGCCGTCTCCCACTGTGCATCCCAATCATCACGACGCATTCCCTTCCGGCGAGGACGTTGAGGCTAACCGTCGGGAGGCGCTGTCTCCCGCCCGTAGCGACTCGGTCGACCCGGTACCCCCGTTGAGTGCGTCGATGCATTACACCAACCGGCTCCGCGAGCGGCCACGCATCCCTTACGTGCAAACCCTGAAGCCTTGGAACGGTCGCATCCATCGAGACAACTGGCTGCGAGTCATGGTCCGGCCGTTCATTCTGTTCGCCTACCCGGCTGTTCTATGGTCCGCCACGGTTTATGCTCTGTCGGTGGGATGGCTCATCGTTGTCTCCGAGTCGGTCGCCTATCTTTACGAGCAAAAGGCGACCTATAATTTCACCGCCCTGCAGACCGGTCTGATCTACATCTCGCCGTTCGTGGGCGGTTTACTCGGCACGGCGGTGGCCGGCAAAGTGTCCGATATCGTGGTGCGATATATGACACGCCGTAATGGGGGCATCTACGAGCCGGAATTCCGCCTGGTGATGGCGATTCCCATCGCTTTGTGCACCACCATCGGTCTCATGGCATTTGGATGGAGCGCTCAACTTCACGACACGTGGATTGTCCCCACGATCTTCTTTGGAATGATTTCGTTTGGCTGTTGTCTGGGCAGCACGACATCGATCACGTTTGTGGTCGACAGCTACCGCCAGTATGCGGGAGAAGCGTTGGTGACACTAAACTTTAGCAAAAGTACGCCGCTCAATTCTGGCCCTTTGTCTGTTTCAATTCAAGCTGACGAAAAGCGCGCAACAGATATTTTCCACGGCTTGATATTCTCGTTGTTCATTGTCAACTGGCTCAAAGCCGACGGAAGCCGAACCGTATACCTCGCCCTCGGAGGGATCCAGTTGGGATGCCTCCTTTTCTCGATTCCGATGTACATCTACGGCAAGAGAGCACGGATGTGGACCGTCCGTAGACGATTGATGGAGAAGTTCTGACATGTAAGATTCTTGATGACTTTTTTTTAGATCTGGGTTTATGATGAGGAGTTGGTGGGATAGGTCGTTGTTTTTATGGGTATCATCAGCTTGATGATTCTGTCTCCTGTATTTGACGGAGTAAATATGATCTTCTGGATGAATCACATGGATAGATGGTGGCTGTGATAGTATGCCACATCTGTATGATGAGGATGACATCAGGCTGGAAGGTTTATAGACGCCGGGGATTGAATATAGGAACCTTCACCCTTGTACGTAGTACTGAACCTCTAATAGATATATGCATTTAGGAACGAGGGCTAAGTGTGCAAGTGGCTAATTATTTCTTCCTAGCGCAACAGCAAATGCATGTGATATAGGAGAATATATCCACAGTAACTATCTGCACACTTGCTGTCTCAATGTAGAAGGCAGTTAATAAGGTTGATATCAAAAATATCAAGCCACTATTATCACCACCTGGTGAAATGAGACGAGTCCCGCGAATAGGGCTGTTAAGATATCAGCCATCATACTGATTTGCTGGCAACGTACTCCATATACGATATACTATATTCCAGACTCCACCATCACCTGTAAGTTGTAGGGCTGATTACACAGCACAGACGGGATTTGGACACGGGCATTGAAGATGTCGTATCAAATCATCTTGTCAGGTAAAGTACTAGTTGACCAGTTGCACCCATGGTGGCAACTTGGAAGAGTCAGGCAAAAATACTCCATAGAACTGGTTGAAGATATCTGAGATGAATAATCGCTCAACTACTCTGTAGATGGCCCAATGTGACTATATCAATGGATATCAGCATGTCTGGTTCAGCAACAAGTTCATATGCCCAACCTGTCACCCGGGGCCCAACCATCTTCCCTGGAGTGGAGAGAGAGTGGATCTCTTTTGCAGTCCATGTCGCCAATAATGAGCATCTATGCCGCTGATCTGGCCAGGGGAAAAGTCTTGGTCTCAGACGCACGAACTTCAGGTTTGAAACAACAGCTGGTGGAGTATGATGGGCCCTGAACACTCTGTTACAAGGTTTCACTGCTTGAGAGATTACTCCCCTGTACAGCTTCTTCTTGGTCACCAAGTACCCTAACTTATTGCCTCTTATCTTAACAAAATCAACCGTCATACCCTTCCTCCCCTTGCTGCCCCCACTGCCCTCTTGGATCGTGCTTCTACTCCGAAGCTCCTTTTGCTTTTGCCTTTTTTTTTTCTACAGAGTACAACAACAACCACTACCAACAACGACAACAACAACAACAATAACATCGTCATCGGTATAAGGATGCTTCCTTCGCGTCCTGAGATTTTTCTGGCTTCCTGCCAAGGATGAATGTCTCACCAGCCGAACTACCACTCGAGGGCGAGCACAAGGCCGACCGCAGGGCCCGCGAGGTCTATCGCTACTTCCAGCCCTCCAACCCAGCGGCGTTGAATTCGACATGGCGGCCTTTTGGCGAGAAGCTGGCGTCAGCTGCTACCCTTGCAACGACTGCCCCCACGGCTACTGCTCCTACTGTCGATGATGCCGCCGTTGCAACAAGCGCAGCAACAGCGGCTACTCTCAATTCAGGCGTCGTTGGCAGTCCCAATACCACTTTGAATTCTTTCGCACAGCTTGCCGCCCTGCGGCTCAACACCCGGCGTGCTCTGATCAGGTACCATGAATCATGTCTGTTGCCCACAAGGTTCTTTTTTTTAGTGTTGATAGTCTTACAGTGTGCTGGATCGCGAGTCACAATTCATCCTAGCGGAAGGTACTCAGACACTCAACATCAGAGACCCGACATTATACGAACGTGAAGGAGATGGACTCTGGGCGGGATGTTCCACAGTCGTCAAGGCCTGGAACGTGTGCAAGGTACGCCTATCGCAAGTCTACGTAGATAGATGCAGAACATGCAAGGGGGGGACCACGAAGTTGCATAGTCGCAATTCCTGACTCGCCGTCGCCATCCTAGGACACCGTCATGCTTCGAGGAGACAAAGAATTCGGACAATATCGTTTCCTCATTGTCAACGATCTCAGCGTACATGATCGCTATAAGCGCCTACCATTCGTCCAGGGAGAGCCGCATTTCCGATTCTATGCGGGTACGCCATTGATGAGCGAAAGTAACATCAATATTGGCTGTATTTGTGTGCTGGATACGGAACCTCGCGATGGACTAACAGACATCGAGAAGGATCATCTAGGGACCCTGGCTTCGCTCGTGATGGACTATCTCAGGATCAGCCGCCAGGCTTCCGAGGGTCGACGCGCTGCGCGGTTGTCGCGCGGTCTGAGTTGCTTCGTCGAGGGCAGTTCCAGCTTTATCGACAGCACACATCCGACGCGGGCTAGCAGCTCGACACCAGCCGGAAGTTCTGCTCCCGTGGTATCGACGACACCGCCGTCCGTAAATCAGAGAGCTAGCCCTTCGGCCAACTCGCATACTTCACCATGCTCGCGGACATCGCCCGCCTCGCGGAATAGTAGTGTTGATCTCCCGTCTGGACGATCTCAGAGTGGCGACCACCGTTCCTTTGGTTCGGGATCCGACAGCAAAGTGGACACTGGTGCTTCGTCCGACCTGACAACACCTCTGCCAGACTGGTGGACCGGTAGCAATGGGAAAACATTGCCACTCGACGACATTCACAGCCACTCTTGGGCCTTCCGACGAGCCGCAAACCTACTCCGAGAGAGTCTTGAACTGGACAGTGAGGGTGGCGTTATTTTCGTGGAGGCCAGTCATAGCCCTCTGCTGGACGGAGAAAACAACAATTTCTACTCTGCGGAGACCAGCAACCCCGCGCCGGTATTGGCCGTCTCGACTAACGATGAGCCTTTCGCACCACGGCCAGGGTCGACGGTATCCTGCCCGGCAGCCAACCTCGACCGCGCGTTTCTGCAACAGTTGATACGACGATATCCCGAAGGAAAGTTGTGGTCGTTCCATCGCGATGGGTCAGTCGCAACCTCCGACGAGGACGAAAAGTCCAGCCATAAGGGTGCCACCAAGCGAGTCGACGTGTCAAAAAGCACTGCCAAAAAGTGGAGAGCCTCCGAAAACACCATGCTGAATACATACTTCCCGAATGCAAATCAAGTCTTGTTCGTCCCACTATGGAATGCCGCAAGCTCGCAATGGTATGCCGGATGTTTCTGCTGGACCACGAGGGAAACACATGTCTTCAGCTCGGCTGTTGAACTGAGCTCAGTCCTGGGATTTGGGTCGTCCGTCATGGCTGAATGCAGCCGTGTAGAGTCACTCATCTCCGATCGTCAGAAGGGGGATTTTATTGGGAGCATCTCGCACGAGCTCCGCAGCCCACTCCACGGGATCTTGGCTGCTGCCGAATTTTTGGACGGGACCAGCCTCAGTGAATTTCAGGAGTCTCTGCTACAGACCATCAACGCATGTGGCCGGACACTGCTGGATACCATGAATCAAGTGCTGGATTTCAGCAAGATCATGTCGCTGGAGAGGACGTGGCGTCAGCTGAAACGGAATAAAGAGACAACGCCTTTGGAGCTTATGGGTGCGGACAAGATCTCTGCCCGTTTAGATACGTATGCGTGGACGGACCTCGCGATTCTCGCAGAAGAGGTGGTGGAAGGCGTCTGCTTGGGCCACTCCTATGGGCAAAGGTCGACTGCATTTGTCGATCAGCCCGTGATGTCTCCTCTCTCGACAAGCCAGTCAGGGCTGAACCGAGTCAACGAGGACCGTCGAAATGATGTTGAGGTGGTTCTTGATATTGCACACCAGGTCTGGGTCTACAAGACTCAACCGGGTGCTGTGCGGCGCATCATCATGAACATCTTTGGCAACGCCATGAAATATACTGAAAAAGGTCGTGTTTCGGTCCGCCTTGAGGCAACAGAACGGTCAGAAGAGGGTCGCTCCCGCCGGCAGGGTCTGGAGGATTTGGTGACCCTGACCGTTTCGGATACCGGGAAAGGCATTTCGGAGGAATTCCTGCGAGGTCGTCTCTACACCCCCTTTGCGCAAGAAGACACGTTGGCAGTGGGTACTGGTCTGGGTCTGTCGATTGTCCGCAGTATCGTGAAAGCGCTCAACGGCAGCATTAGCATCCACAGCCGTCCCGGAGAAGGAACGGTCGTTAAGGTGTCCCTGCCTCTTCTGCGTCCGGTAGGGGAAGAAATCCCGCCATTGACGCCCCATGCAGAATTGCTGGAGCAGAAAGATGCTTCAGCCTATGCCCTACACCTTCGTGAGGCGTTTGCCGGCCGGCGGGCCGCGATCTTGGGATTTGACCCTTTTAGTTCGGCCAAATCTCCTTTCTGGTCTGTGGTTGCTCGATATCTGATGGATTGGTTCGACCTCGAACTTGTCTCTTGGCCATCACAGGGCCCTATTGACCTCCTATTGGCGGACGAAAACGATCTAGCGGCGGGTGCGCGGAGCGAGATCCCAGGGATGTTGCCCGCCCTTCTTATCGTCTGCAACAAGTCTATTGACTATAGCAACGCGCGGTCGGGATGGTCTTCCCTCGGAACAACCGTCGATATTATCCGTCGACCATGCGGGCCACACAAGCTTGCGAAGAGCGTTCTGAAGTGTCTGAGAGGCATGCAATCAACTTCTTTGTCGTGTTCGGTCTCTCCAGGTCAACAAATCACGCTGCCTGAGCGATTACGGATCAGCCAACTGCCATCAAGTGATCAGTCGTCCGTATCTGACACGGTCGAGCTTCTGCCTGCTGAGGTACCAGAGCCTTCTCCTGAGGCGCGCTCAGCGTCCGACTCGTACATCAGTTCCGGTACAACTCTTCAGTCTACACTGGACATGTCGGATACTACAACCGATACCCCGCATTCATCTATTTCTTCCGAATCGCCTTCCGTCTCGTCACCTGCCGTTGATTCCCCATCTGAGTCGCCGCGGAAGCCGCGGATTCTGGTGGTTGATGATAACTCCATCAATCTCAACTTGATGCTGACATTCATGAAGAAGCGCGAATTGAGTGTTTTGGACTCTGCCGAGAATGGGAAACTTGCTGTGGATGCCGTCGAGCGGATGCAGCAGGGTTATGATCTCATTTTCATGGGTGAGTCCCTCATATATATGATTCTGTTAAACTAGTGCAGGAGTAGTGCTAACTTCGCTTAGACATGTCTATGCCCGTCATGAGCGGATTCGAAGCTACACGCGCCATCCGCGCGTTGGAAAAGGAACGAGATGGCTGCGGGCCTGCCATTATCATCGCCCTGACGGGACTCAGCAGTTCGCGCGACGAGTCCGAGGCTTTGGCATCGGGAGTGGATCTGTTCCTGACGAAGCCTGTCTCGTTCAAGGAAGTTTCAAGGCTCTTGGACGAGTGGGAGGACAAGCATCAGAACGCGCTCAAGCAACCAAAGCAAGAATCACCAACACCACCGACACTACTACCATCGCCACAGCAATCTCCTGGTGATTCGACATTGCGGTAGAAACATGGATTTACGCATTCTACGCATTGGACTGTTTTCAGCATGTCCTATAACGGCTATTCTGATACTGCCATATCTGCTATTGGAGGCCACCACATATCACGAATACGCAAATACAACACGCTCGAACACGAATTGAGATCTTTATTGTATATTGATTTATCGTCTCGCAATTCTCGTTTCACCACCTTCCTGAATACACGCCAGGGCTGAATCGGGATTATTGGCCTGGCTAGTAAATGCCCGCCAGGTTTGGATACAAGATAAGCGTTCTTCTTTGCTCCGTTCCTCTGCGTCATCATCTCATTTGCATCCTGATCTTGCGTGATAAGGAGCGATCTACATAAAAACCCCCTTGACATGCAGTTTCTGAAACTAGTGATACCATTTTATTAGCACCATCTCCCTCAGCGTATTACGTCTATCCTGAGTCGAGTCCTTACTCTCCCCATCACAAGCCAAAGCTCGAAACACGAGAAGCTTTGACTATACCACCCTTTATACAGACAGAAATCAAAATCAGAAAAATCATGAAACCGGGAAAGAACAATAGAGTGCTTGGGCTCTGGATAGAGTAAGCAGATATTGTGGGTGTTGTATTATCTGACTCGTACAGAATGCCTTGACTTGGTATGGACATGAAGATGAAGTAGAGTGAATAGTGAGTAAGGATAGAGAAGGGTGTTATAGGCTGCAATTCTGTACATGGGATATTGTTATTTTCTTCATCAGCTTGCCTGAATCTACATATCAGTTCTTTTGTGACAAGCTAGTTATAGAAGGTTCAAATATTGGTGGCTTTGAAAACTGAGGCATGCAATTTGGGGTTATTATTCTTATAATGCTAATATGCTAAGTGTTATGATAACAGTACATCTGTTATGATCATACTTTAACTATTATCATAACAACCCCGGCATTATAATAATTTGTGCAGCAACATGTTACTATGTATAGTGAATTCTAGCTCTTCAGATCTCTAGGTCATGAGATTGTTTCTCACTCTATCCATCCATGACTATCCATACATCCTGGTGATCTACATATTCGACGATCTGCGTCGGTGGAAATGCGGGAGACATATGATGCCTTCATCATACAGGAGTAGTATATTTTCCCAGGGAGAGAAGGGGTCGTGATTGCAGGGTATACACAGTCCTACGCGTAAACATACTCCCCCCCGAATACATTCCTCAGAGGACCCTGTGACGAGACACCATCCTGCCTACAGAACACATCAGTATGATGCAGACAGCTTAGCTAGTACCGCTCAATAAGCCATTTCCTCCTCTCCACTTCATCCATCGCATTAAGGCGTTTCATCTCTGCTCTCTTGACAGCAGCGTAGTTGTTCACAAAGCTCCTTCCAAGAAGTTCTTGCAAGGGCGAGTCTGCTTCTAGTGCGCGGAGGCTTTGTTCAAGCGATTTGGGCATTGGAGTGGTGATACCGATGGCGGAGCGCTCGTCCGCACTGAGGGATGAGGCGTCGACTGTGTAGGGGAAGGGCAGAAAAAATCAGCCATGGACTAGACTAGTCTCATCATGTGTAGTATATAGTGAACGAGATGGGGATAAAGGGTGGGAAGGGGAAGGAGAATGGATACGGGTACATATATATATATATATATATGTGTGTGTGTATGTATGTATAAAGACATACCGGTGCAATCTTTCAAAGTCAAAGCCTTCTTCTCCCTCACACCAAGATACCCCACAGCCAACACAGCCGCCATGGCGAAATACATATTCGCCAGCCCGTCCACGGACTTGATCTCCCAATGGCCCGGGCAGATCTTGCGGATAGGCGCTTCGCGATTCTGCATTCCCCACGCGACCCATTCGCCTCCGGCCCAGATGCCTGCTTTGACGCGCTCGTAGCTGACATCCTGGGATAAGGTGAATGCCATCACGGCGGGGTAGTGTTCCAGCAGGCCCGCGAGGAACGAATCCTCCTGTGTGGGAGGTGAAATGGACACGTGCGCGTGCGATGCCGTCCCGGCCGCGCTGGGATACGGACGTGGGTGTAACGTGGCGCGGAGGCCGTGCTTCTCCGCGACGATGCTGACGACCTGTCGGGCTTTGAGGAGCGTGTCCACCGCCGCGAGAGGAGCAGACGGTGGTAAGATGAACTCGAACTGGCCTGGAGACGACTCTGCGTGGAACTGTTCGAGATGGATGCCGATGGCGGTGAGGGTCTGGACGATTTCCTCGAGGAGGGGCACGACGGCGCGTGTTTCGGATGTCATTTGCGACCAGGAATGGTTCGTCGTTAAGGGGATGTAGTCTTTTGTTGTTGCGGTTTCGGTATCACTACTACTATTACTAACAGTGACTGGTTTCAGGAAGACAACTTCGATTTCAAAGCCAAACGTCGCATCGATTCCGTGATCCGACTTCAGTTTCGTCGTTATGTTCTCCAGAGTCGTGCGTGGGCATCCCTCCTGCGCGGTGTCGCCCTGCTCCGTACGCCAGAAGGTCATCACGGTGGCGCTCTTCGACCCAACTCCGACATTCGGACTCAAGCTGCTCAGGTCGGGGACCATGTAGAATTGCCCCGTGCAGGTTGCCCCGGCCGCGACGTGGTCGTCTTGTAGCATGTGAAGCACGGCCAGCGTGGTGCCTAGCCGGCGCTGCTTGCGCGCGAGCTTGGCGAATTCTAGGATGGGGAGTACGCGCACGCGAATCGTGGCCGTGTAGTCCACCCATTGCATCCAGATGAATTGTACGTCGGGGTGCGTTCGCATGAATGTGTCGAGACTGAAAGATGAAGCCTTGGAAAGGCCTCCGAGACAGGATTGTAGAGACGCTATAGGTGACTCGTATTCCAGCTTCTGGCTCAACCTGTATACCTTGTTGGAGTTGTGGAACAAGATATCTGCTGCTGCGTCCATTGCCTGACTGACTGTGAGGTCGCCGTAGTTAACATACTCCACGAGAACCTAGAGGACGTTAGTATTTGAAGAGGGCGAGGGTGGTTGTGTACCTGGGAGACGAGACATACCTTCTCCAAAGCCTGTCTAAACTGCTTATTTGCCAACCAGTACGTCTCCGGAAAGTAATGCCCATCGGTGCTCCACAGGAGTCTATTTGTCGGCACAAGCTCAAGACTCGCCCGTATGATCGCCTCCTGAGCATCCCGACTGACCATAGGAAACACCTCGCCCAGATCGAGATACACATTCGGGTAAGCACTGGCCAGGTAGCCAGCTTCACGGGTGTACGGATACGACGAGTGCAGCAGCACGAAATCGACATCTGGAAATGCGGCAATGACTCGCTGCAAATGTGCCGGATTGGACAGCACCAGAGTGATATCTGCATCGCCGAGACCTGTGTGCAATTGAAGTGGTTTGGAGATCCCCTTCGAGCGCTTGGCGTCAGTCAAGGCCTCGAGTAGACATACGACAAGCCAATCGTTGAATTGCTTGTCTTCCACTCGGCAGCAGCCTGGTTTCCGGACTGTGCGAACGAACGACTCAAGAACGGCGTTCCCATCTCCAATTAGTTCGATGTTCAGGCCGGTTCGGTAACAGATGACGGACTTGAACCCCACGACTTCCGGGTCATCGATTGCTTGCTGGATATGCTTAACAAACTCGATGGAGAACTCTACAAGGATCTGTCTGTGGTGCTCGGAAATTCCATCGGTGGGTTGTTCCAAATGCAACTTGGCCCATCCTCCTTCTCGCCGACGTCGCAGATCGTCGATGACATTCGCAGCTACCTCCTCGATTCTGACAATTCTCTTGGTTGCGGACGCTGTGAAGCGATCGTGCCATTTATAATCTTCGATGCCGTCGCCGCCAAGTAAATCATCCAGAAGGAGTGCGTGGGTTCCCTCTAGACATGTGCGGACCAGCTCATTGTAATCGCGCTGGACCCAGCGAAATCGCGTTGTCTTGATCTCGTCCCAATTGGGGGCACATCCATACAATTCGGCGAGTTGATTGACGGCGCGGAAATGCGACAGTGTCTTGTCGGCATTGCTCAGCGCTGCTCCTTGTGCTTCTGAAGTGACTGATTCAAATGGGTACTTGTTGTAGTTGCAGGCGCTGTCCTGAGATAAGATATTGTGGGCGTGGTTGTCAATGAGAGGATGATTCTGCACAAGGTGTTTGAGTGCTTCGAGGGGTGCGTCAGCTGCAGACATGATGGTATTTCTACAGTCGAAGAAGGAAATATATGATGATGTTTGGAGACAAACGAACAATACGAGGCGATAAGCACAACAGACTACCGTAGGTCAGAAGAGGTTTGCGACAGACTGGCCGTGAGACAGTTCTATGTCAGCCAATAGGTAGAGTATCGCGCGTAGAAGACGAGCAGAGAGACAGTTGAGATGATCAGAATGGAAGATCTGCAGGATTGAGTTAGGAGCTGAATTTATTAGTAATTTACTATGCTGGAGCAGGCATGAAGGATTATGATACCAGCCACTGTGTGCTGACAGATGTGCTGCTAGTTGCACAGTGAGATTCCCTGCACACCCTGCGGCTGATCATTTGCAACACACTCCAGGCATGCTGACAGAGAAGCCAACCATAACTAGGTGAGAATATTTGATTTTCTAAGAGTAAATATAAGGACTTTATAGACAGCATTATCCTTGCTCTGGCACTTGAATAAGATATTAAGGGGAAATATCATTTCAGTGAGGGGTTGTCTTGAGACTATTCTTGATTCTTGAATGACTTTAAATCTGCAATGGATCATTGAGAGAGAGTAAAAGAAATTAAGTAATTTCAGTCTCTTTACTTTCTGTTCTAGTTCTTTCCCTATTGTATCATCTGTCCTCCCACACAACGCCTGGGTCCTACTCACTCCACCAGAAACTGCTTACCGCTCTTATCCAGCAGCAGCTTGACGATCTTCAAATGCCCTTTAGAATAGGCAGCCTGGAGAGCATTGCTATATGTTCCACCCTTATAGGCATTAACATCAGCACCCTTATGCAGTAGCATCTGGACAATCTTCTCATGCCCTTTAAAAGAAGCAGCCTGGAGAGCAGTGCCGTAGTATCCATCTTGGGTGTTAACATCAGCGCCCTGAACTATTAGACAATTGACAGCATGCATTAAGCCCCCAAGCGATGCGTAATATAATGCAGCAGCCGGTTTGGCTTTATTGCATTTGTAAACTGGTACAGGGCTCCACGGCATATCTGGGCGATAAAGCTGACACCAGTTTTCATAGGACTTTTGATGATAGAGGAAAAACTTCATAATAAGGCCTTGTAATATCTTGTCCTTGCCTTCAGCTACTGCAGCATGGCTCATCCAGTACTGTGCGCAATAATCTGCCAATGGAAAGAGATCTCTGATCTCTTACACTGGAAGGTCCTGGTCCAAGTGCAATAAATATGCTAGGCAAACTTTTGCAATTGAAGCTTTGGCGGTGATCTCCTGAAAATAGTGTCTGAAAGCTTTCTTAAGTCGATTTGGTGTCAAATATTCTTTGACTGAGAAGCGTGCCAACTGAAGTTCCCTCACTACCTTCTTGCCCTGATAAACTGTTCTGGGCATAACAACCACTAAGGCGGAGCAGTGTCGAGAGATTTCTTCTGGCTTGGGCATTCTGTTTCTTGGGTCAAACCAAGGATCATGTTTGGGGTCCACTGCTATAGCATCAACAGCCTCTTCAATTCACAGACGCCGCTTGGAGAAGGCCAAGAATTGGAGAATCCTTATTGCGTTTTGTTTGTATTCAAGAGGGATCCGAGCTAGGATTTGACTATAGGTTTCATCCAATGTCTTGGGTAGGGAATCAAGTGCTTTTCGGAGGGAGGGATAATCAAGACAGTTCTCTAAGGCGTCTAACTGGCATGCAGGCCACAGGAACCTGTAATATCTTAGTTTTTCTATGCTCAATAAAGACTATTAATGCAGAATAGTTAAGTTCTTACATTCCATCAGCTTTCTTCATGAGTCTGGTCTCGATCTCCTCCTGCAATCCATCAATTATAATCCTTTTGATGTTTGATTTTCGTTCTTTTTTTCAAAGTGAAGGAGATGGAGTTCAGCCTGCGATCGATATGGGTGGCCAGCATTATCTTGATACTGGGACTTTGGCTGTTCAAGACTACTGTTGGCTCTTATCAGCGCTTGTGACACTTCCTTGAATTGTGCAATAAGTTGATTTCTGGAGTAGGCACTACTATTAGTACTATAATATAGGATAGAGCAATCAGAACTACTAAAGGGTGAGATATATAGATCTCCTAGGTAGGCCTGATATAGAGATATAATAGTGTGATTAAACATTTAGGAAGATGCACTTATAGGTATAGGTATATGATTATATTCATTGACTATATTCATTCAAGAACTGATCACTAGTCTTGCTTAAGGCTGTGCCCAGTAATCCTGATATCTCTATGGGCCACATGTGCAGCATTATGGCGTCCCATAGAGCCATTGTATGATTCTATATACAAGGGCTGCGCTTGTGCGCCTAACAGTACTACCCAGGTAGTCTTGTCTTGTGCTCTCTATGATGGTTGTTTTTTAAGTGGCTGTAACTGCTAGCAGGTATGTGCAAGAACATACTAATGCTCATCCATGGTAAATACTTATCACTGCAGCATTGGTTCCTCTTTTACGTAAAGATCATATCTACCCTCTGATTGATATAGCTTCTGTTTACTGTGAATTAGCAAGCTGTGTGAACTTACCAGGTTCAATCAATCTATCTGGAAAGGTCTTGACGATTTCAGCTGCCGAAAATACCAAGAAATATATATAAACCTGGGCTGTCCAGTGTGCTCGATATTTTTGTCCCTTTTATCTTTTGAACAAGAGAGTAGATATCTGAGAAATAGAAATGAACAGAAATTTGCCTGAGAATAAGCCTCCGTCAAAGAAATATAGCAAAGATGGAAGGAAGGTCAACAATCGAGAAAGTCCATGGAACAAAAGGCGCAAGATCAAATGGAATATGGGGATCATGAACCTAGAATTTCCTGCTTTCTCTTTCTTCAGAGACCGGATTTGCCCTCCTGCAATCATTTTGGACTGACCATATCTTCTGCCCATACAAATGTACCGCCGATACAATTTTTCTCCGCGTAGTCTTTCTTAATCTTCAGCGTCTCATCGTCATCAAATGATACCCTAATATCGCTCATTAGCTAAGTCCATCTTCCTCTTCCTGCTGACAGGTCCTTCCATGTTGCAAATGAATACGAACCATTGATTGCTATCCCACGCAAAATACTTCACTGCCGCAGTTCGATCAAACCGCGGAGTGATCTTATTCTGGGCAATAACATCATTGATCTCAGACTTGATCAACATTCCAGGATCACGAGAACAGTTTCCAGCAGTACCAGGGCCTGTTGCAGCGCAGCCGGGAGTTCTGCACGAACTATCCGCGAGAGTGAATGTATCGCCATAGTACGCCAGTCCGAGATTGACTTTCTGGGCTGGAATGCCGGCGTTCCAGAGGACTTGGAGGGATTGTTTAATTTCTAGTCCGGGGTTAGCAGTTCAAGGCAATTACTTATAGTATCTGCGGGGGGCTCACCAGTCAGGTTTGTATGAGGTTCAATCACCAATGGTCTGTCCCATGCACCATGGAGATCATAAGCCATAAAATTTATCCAGTCGACATACGGTTCCATTCCCTTGAGATCGAATCCTTTCCTGAAATCTGCTTTCTGTAAGCACTTTTTGCCCGTCGTAGTTGCATGTGGAGGAAAATGATAAATCTCTTACATGCTCCGCCTGGAACCGTTATGCTGAGGCCCTTCCCGTTCATTTTGCTTTTCATCTCACTCACAAGTGTCACAAAATTTGCAGTATCGCCGGGTTTGCCTCCCGTATCAGCCGCAGCGGGATACTCCCAATCGATATCAATTCCATCAAAGCCATACTTGTTCAAGAACGAGATGGCGGAATCAATGAATACGCTGCGAGTCGCGCTGGAGCTCACCATGGTGGAAAACAGCCCTCCAGCAATAGAATATCCGCCGACAGCGAGCCAAACCTTTAGGTCGGACTTCTTGCTCTTCAGCTTCATGAGCTGTGCATAGATCTCGGTATCGTTGGCCGCGGAGGGCATGACTTGACCTTGCGAGTTGAGAGTCGCAAACGCAAAGGTGACGTGTGTCCATGGCGAAGGGTCAATCTCATCCGGTTCGAAGACATTGCATGGTCGTCTGGATGCCCAGTTCTCGTAGTAGGCTATTGACCTGAAGGAATCGAAGCTGCAATTTCTGTTCGTTGCCGTCAGAGGTCTCGTATCATTTGCAAAAGTCTGGTCTTGATATTAACCGGGTTTATTCGTCGACATACGTTTTTGGCGCCGGCGATGCAGGGACCGACGTATTCAAAGCAGACGTGTGATTCTCAACGGCCACGTCGCAGTTACGCTGGCATCCAGCGCCACAATGTACTGTATTTGTTCCACAGTATCTGTCCTGTCATCAACATGATTGAAAAGAGAGCATGAACTTCTGGCATTTCTGATCACCTACCCATCTTGTGAGCAGCATTGACCGAAAGGACACTGTTCTTGACCAGAAGGAGCTCCCACTTAGAATATCATGAGCAGAATGTCCGAAAGATTTTTTGTTTGACATTCATCAATCGAAGAACTTACCACCGCATTCAATCCTTCCCTGATACTCATACGACACCAACGAGAAAACTATCGGCAAAGAAGCACAGAACAAGAATCCCAGAACCAGCAGACGCCGCACAGAAGGGGTATCGAACTCACTCGTCTCCGACCAAGAAGACATGAGAGACTAATATCTTAGGATCAAGCCTCATAATATATATATATATATTGATTGGGGAAGACGAAGTAATCAGAAAAGGGAAAAATCGATGTCTCGAAATCGACTTTGTCGAGAACGAGAGTTCCAAACAGATCGACGCCTCAACACGGGATATACCCATCAGAGGCATTCTTAGGTGGATTATCCAAAAATCTCCTACGGGGGGTAGGTCGAGAGATAACTTGGAGCGAATGATGATCGCTGGCATTGTTCAAGGGTTCATCGCTCGGATCAGTGGATGGATGTGGCATTCCTTGGAGTTGTGGAGGACACCACATTCCTGGGGTGCAGTGATGACAACGCAAACAATACAGCCATTACAGTCCATAAACAACTCTGGAGAGGGCTGCAATATATCCAGCATTCGTCTGTTGCAAGCTAAGAAGAAGAGATGGTGGATTGAAGATTTATTCTGCAGTACCACGATAGTATACGGCAGACCTTGTGTGTACAGTAATACGCGGCTGAGCCGATCAGCTCCGAACATTGTAATAGTGAAGGAGATACATTCTTTTGGCTTAGCTTAGGTGAATAAGGTAAGCCCACAGCTTATCATAGTGAACATTGTCAATGGATCATAACGTCAAAGCATTTCTCAATTTCGTGCACCAACCTCCTTGGCCAGGATAAGGACAGCCAAGGTGCAGATGATCTTCTCAGTATGCGTCGCTCGACCTAATACTGTCCTTCAATGGTGAGCGTTCCCGTCTTGGTAATGAGATACTCGTCGACCGCGACTTCCTTGCCGCTTTCTTTTCCATATCCAGACTCCTTGATGCCACCGAAGGGCGACTCCGCGGCCGAAGAATTGCCTGGTCAGGGTTGGAGATGTCAGCTGGGTGTACCTGATTGACACAGGCAAATTCGTGCCTCGATGATTCTTACCTGTGTTCATGCCAATCATGCCAGCCTCAAGGTTCTCCAACATCCGCCACATGCGGTCGATGTTCTTCGTGAACGCATAGCTTGCCAGTCCCATGCTGGTATCGTTGGCCAACTTGACCACTTCTTCCTCGGTCTCGAATTTGTACAATGCTGCAATTGGCGCAAAGGTCTCTTCGCGCGACACCAGCATCTCCTTGGTCATCCCTGTGAGGATGGTCGGTTCGAAGAAGTACCCCTTCTTGCCGCTCACTTTATTGCCTCCCAGAATGACATTGGCGCCGAGTTTCCGAGCATCCTCAACCTGGTTCAAGGCCTTTTCAATCCCCCGGGGTGTTGTTAGGGGTCCCATTGTGGTTTTCTCATCAGCACCGTGGCCGACGACCAGTTTGCTGGTTCTTTCCTTCAGCATCTCTGCGAATTTATCGTAGATGCCGGCTTGCACGTAGACCCTATTCGCCGTAATGCACGCTTGGCCTGCATGGCGCCACTTCAGAGCCATGAGCTGGTCGAGAGCCTGGTCGAGGTTTGCATCATCGAATACAATAAACGGGCAGTTTCCTCCCAGCTCAAGAGTCAGCTTCTTCAGGCCGTGTGCGCAGTGAGAGGCGATGAGCTTCCCCACGCGGGTAGACCCCGTGAAAGTCACCTTCTTGATCAAGGGATGCTTGCAGAGTGCTTCGCTCAGCGAAGGAGTATTCTCCAGATCGGTAGTGAGGACATTGAATACGCCAGCGGGGAACCCAGCTTTCTGCGCCAGATGAGCCAAGACAAGTGCCGAGATGGGTGTTTCTGGGCTAGGCTTGACAATCATCGTGCATCCGGCTGCGAGCGCGGCTCCAGCTTTACGCAGGACCATCGCAATCGGGAAGTTCCATGGAACCAGAGCTGCCGCGACGCCGATGGGCTGCTTGACTGTGAACACGCGGCGGTTAGGAGCCGCCGGCACAGCGATGCCGCCGCGAATTCTCTCTGCCTCTCCTGCGAACCACCAGGTGAAGCCGGTGGCGTAATCGATCTCTCCGTATGATTCGGCGATGGGCTTGCCCGTCTCATGGGTGAGGATCTTGGCAAGATCGTCTCTGGCTGCGCGGATGAGGGCGTCCCATTTCAGAAGCCATTGGGCCCGTTGACGGGGGTTGACTTTTTTGTACTGTTCAAAAGCTGCGTGTGCTACCTCGACGGCTCGAGGGACGTCCTCAGCCGTGTTTGCAGGACAGCTGGCCCACGGAACGTCTGTCCCAGGGTCTAGAAGAGCACGTCAGATTGTCTCCGAAAGATAAAGAGCCTTTCATCCATCATTACTACTCATTACTACTCACCAACAACCTCGAAGCGATCACCCTTCTTTGCTTGTACCCATTCATTACCGATGAATGAGTCAAAGTAAAGGAGATCTGGATCTTTGAGCTGGTCAATCTATCAGCAAGTATTTCTTTTCTTTGATCACAGACATCACTATATACGGTGATTGGAGGTGCGCAAGGAACAGCCTTATATCAATGTGGTGAAACAGTCTATAGCAGTGCAAAGAAAGATATTCGTCTAATATGCGTTGTCACATCAAAAATTGAAGAGACACATATGAGATTCATTTTGAATCCAAAAGACCAAAGCAAGCATCTCTCACGACTCCGTAGTGAGCCTCGCGGTAGTTCTCCGAACCGTGATGCGGAAATTCCCGGTTATCCACCAGGAGTATACTCGGACAACAGCGCAATGAGCACAACGTACCTCAAAGGGCAGCTTGTACTGCTTCGCCATCTTGAAAGTTCAGCTTGAGTCTCGATGGTATAAACAAGATTAGACAAGCTGAGATTCAAGGTGCAATAGATGACGGAAGTGCAGTCGTGAGGAAAAGAAGAGAGGAGAATACTGAGGAGAAGGAGAGATCAAACTCAACCCCCTCTCGGTCCGCCCCACCACATGAACCGCTCTTCTCGGCCATTGATGATAAATAAGAGGTAACTCCGTAAGGTGGCTGCGATAGAGCTGGTAAGGGTGATGATGAGGTGAGGATCTCACGCAGCAGCAGAGGAACAGCTAGGCTAATGAAAGCCTGGAGGAACATGGATGAATAGAATACCATGACAATTATAGTTCGGGTAGCTTCAAAGCATCAAAAGGAGTGTCAGCACCCTGCAATGAGGGTTGATGAAAATAGTGTGGTATGCATATATATATCTGGGGTTCTCTGCTGGCAAACCACATATGTAGTATATATACAATTTAAATTTATGGGTGTTACTGTGAATCCTGCTAGCATATGACCACTACACCGAATCTGAGAGAAGATAGGTTGTAGGTGAGAATAAACCGATATAAGATACATTCAGAAGACAGTTCTACATGTTTAAAATCTCAGAGCTAAGGCCTCTTTAATTGTCCCACCAGGAACCACTCTCTTTCTCTATGGATACATGCAAGACCAAGTGTCAATTGCAGCAGGGAATGACCGAGGCTGTTGTCCTCAATTGGCTCACTCTGTCAGGAACAAACGCATTTTCTGCCCCGAGACCACATTTAATACTAGTATCAATTGTCACATAACGATGACAGGGACAAGTCATGCAATTGAAGCAGACTCTCCTACAGCACCTTAGCATGTGGCGGAAGAACAGACTTCTCATCTCATCTGGATGATCCTCACCTTGGAGATGTGTGATGATTCTAATGCACTGCTCCAGAAACAGATATTCTCAGAAGGGGGTCTATTACTAAAAATGTCGATTTCATTCCGTCTGGGAACTATCACTGTTCGAAGCGTCCCATCATCTCAGCTGAGAGAGCTCCGGATTCTCAGAGAATCATCGCACACCATAATCCCTGCAGCTCAGTAGTTGTTCTGCATCACCTTCCTCATCTCTACTCTGCACTCCCACGAAGAACAATATCCTTGATCATCCCCGTAAACCCCTCACCGATTCGAGCCAACGGCGCCTCAATTGCGATAGGCGCCCACACCAAGCTATCGCCATTCACCCCCAGCCTGGCCAGAAATTCCATGGTCTTAACTTCGCCTCTGCTATTCGAAACAGACAGCAGAGTCTGGTTCCCTCGTTCAATGAGCTGGACATCCGTCCACGTGTTCAAGGGGAGACTGTAATTCAGCGAGTACGGATTCCCGCTACTGATCAAAGTCACATTGGTGATTGATCCGTTGCCGTACATGAAGGTCGAGTCCGGCCCCGCAAAGAGCGTGCCGGGTGTTCTTGAGGTTGGCTTGACTGAGAAGGACAAGGTGTAGTTCCTTCCTTTGCTGGTGAGAGGTGTTTCCAGATAGCAGCCGTTGGCCAAGTAGAGGGCTGAATCGGCGAGACGGCAGCCATGCACGGTGCCGTCGTATCCATTCCCAGAGAGGTCCTTGACAGTTTTCTGGGGGCTCTTGCTGTTCTTGTCAAACTTGTAGTACAGAATAGTGTCCGATTTGCTGGGAATGCGGCGGTCGAGGTTCTGGCCGGGAATCGCGGCATGGAGTGTCTCAAATACGGAGTCATACTCGTCTTCCGTGAGATCACCGCCCCATTGCTTGTCTCCAAGAGCTGGTAGCACGTCTCTCAACGAGTAGTACGCCTCTAGTACCGTCGTGGCATTGGGCCCATAGTCATTCCACACCGCCGCGAGCTGTCCAAGAACCTTCGGGTTGTTCCGCGGCGGGTTATTCGTCGCGTTCTTCGTATCGAAGATATTTGGCGCCACCGGTCCCCCGGTAGCAGGGTTGCCATGGAACACGCGGGTCTTGTTCAGCACTTGTGGATAGCTTCCGGACCATTTGCCAACGACATAGAATGAATCATCCGAGTTGAGAACCTTGTACCCGTTCTTGATACAGTCGAAGTAAGGGTTATCCTCGAAAAACTCCCAATGTTGGATCGAAACCTCGGTCGAGACATTCGCGCCCTCGGAGGGGGTGAACGTGCCCCAGATGCGCATTTGCTTGCCTGACTCTGTGGTGATGAAATCATTCATAGCGTTGACGAAGCGGGTATAATCCGCTACTAGATTACTCGCGTATTCATCGGCACCTATGTGCACCGCCTTGCTATGGAACCAGGGAAGAAACGTCTTCCAGATGGATTCCATCGTCGGGATGGTTTCCGGATGGCTGATGTTGAGCATGCTGAGATCCCCCAGTCCAAGCTCGGGCTTCCACTGGACGATGACAAGTGCATGACCCGGGGCTTCGATTTCAGGAATCACAGTGATTCCACGTCTGCCACACTGTCGTTGGATGGTATCGAATTGGGCTTGCGTGTAGGACTCGTTGGCGCGTCCGTTGAGTCCTGCCACTGCTGGGTCGTCCGACCAGGGACGGAATGCAGCGTATAAATCCAGGGACTGTTTGCGAGAATAGCGATTGACGTTGTTGTAGAGGTTGTCGCTGAGATGAAGGTGGAAGACGTTCTGCTTGAAGAATGAGAGATAGGAGCACATCTCGATGAGGAATTCGGGAGGGTAGTAGTGTCGGCCTGCATCTAGCTACTCATCGTTAGTCAATGGGGGTTGCCTTCGAGAATCTTTCATAATGAATAATTAATTCTACCTACCATGACTCCCCGATTCGCCCACCCCGGCGCATCCACAGCATTACCCTGTGGCAGAACATTCCCACCTACAACAGCAGCCTGAATCACCGATCTCGTCCCCCACCATGGCCCCAGGGGACTTGCTCCAGAGATCACGATGCCATTAGGCCCAATATCCAAGGAGTATCCCTCGGACGTATGCCGTCCTGCAGCATCTCGAAAGCCCGTATCATTCTTGAGCGTGATGAAGATGGAATTCTTCCCGGCGGATGTGTCGTACTTGAGCGGCAACTCAATCCCCACTGATGAGTGAAGATCCTCCTGGAAGGTCTCTGCGAATTGTTGCAATGTAGGTGGGATGAGTGTTTGTCCATCATTGTCCACTGAGTGGGAGTAGCGGGAATCAACAGTGATGGAAGTTAGATGGGAGAGGGAGTATGTTCCTCTTGTTTGAGTGAAGGGGATTGAGGGGATGGTGATGAGTCGGGCATCACCTGTGTCAATAAGGCAGAGAAGATTGAGTCAACAATGGCTTTGTCCCACAGTGTGAAACAGTTGAGGATTGTCGATTGCCTCTGCAGCCCAATAGCAGGGCGATCCCTGCGTATGCAATGCCCTTTAATTGCATCTCGAAGAGCTGGAGAAGCAAAGACAGTTCTTTTTCGATGAAGATAATTAGTACATCCAAGACAAGCTCATTTCACCAGTCGGTGTCTGGGTCCTTGCAGTTAATAACAATTGATACAAGCCCCTCCTTACATGTAGTTCTCAGTCCTTGATCCTTGCATGTAACATTGAGAGATGGTCATGTCTTCAATGACCAAAATGCGATGCTAGTCTGCAACAGGAACTTCACAGTGTTATCTCATCTATCTATGGTTACAGCCAGCCGATAATCATGAGCGATCATTCAGTGATGGAGAGAGATCGACATTGATGGTAGTAGTGATCAGCTACTTTGGCAAGCTCAGAGGAGAGAGCACTCCAGAGAACTGTCGCGGAATCGACAAGCTTGAGTTGAGTTCTACACTGAACCCCGCACTGATATACATGTATCATAGCTACGTATATCGATATATCTATCACTCAGTTCGAATGGAGTCAAGGGGATATACAATGGCCGTTAAAGAGCTCTGGGCACAAGCAGTGAACCGTCCGTGTATGATTCTGGCTAAAGTGTACATACAGCACACTATATTCACTTTTTGCCGTAATGCTCATATCATGGCAACTCGAAGCCTTATTACCTCTGCCATCAATCTCAATGTGACACTGTAGCACTATCTAATATCTCTAACCCCACTCATCGTGATGGCCTCGGGATAGGTCCGGCCGAATAATTCAACGAGGGACTCGTGGAAATTATAACCGGAAGATCATGTCTGATAACGGTTCATACCTACTGAGTGTTGATCAACAGAAGAGGACCGTGAATGGGGATGTTGCATTGATGATGTAACTATCCCCGCTTCCAATCTATACAGTAGTACGTCCTCTAGATGTTATGCCGTATCTTGTAGAGTCGAAGTTCGCTTAAAATGTAAAGGCACGGTATGGGTAATGGGCTATCTCTGCCGCTCTGGCCTGAGTCCCGAATTGTTTAAATTAGTTGGATAACAATTCCCAGACTGGCACGATTGTGAGTGGAGATCGATTCCATTTCCACGCCACCGGGATAAGCAGGTGGTGATGTTGATACAGGTACAATATTGTACGCTGGAAGTTGTATAATACTGAAGTTGATTCGTGCGTTTTGCAGCTCTGCTCCATTGAATCATGCATACAGATACACACATGGCGGAAAGGAATACAGTTTGAAACCCATCTAACTCGATAACATCTAATCCACACGATGATGCAAGCCCTCTTCTGAGGTTTTGTCCCTAGTTGAGAAGGAGTTTTCAGGAGGACTTTTTGTCCTTCCAATCAACACAACACTGCCATCCACGGATACTCACACGCTTTGACAAAGCAGAACTGCCTCAGGAGCAGCTTCCAAGCTCAATCTATGAGCTGGAGCTAGCACCCTTCTGCATAGCCTCCAGATGGCTCCAATCATAGGTATCCTCGCCCAAACTCCATGCCATGATTCCACCGACCTTCTTCGCGGCAACAATGTCCGTCAACTTCCTGGCAATCAGAGCGGGAGTGTCCCAGGTCCAGAACAGATTGACCTCGCTGTCCCAGTAGTACTGACCGCCGGCGGTCTCGTCGGTCTTGCCGTTCGCCAGGGCCCGGCGCCAGGAATCGGTCACGGAGATGCCCTTGCAGGTGCCGTAGTCGGATAGACAGCCAACCTGGCAGAAGTCATCCGTGAAGCCACTGAAGGTGATCGAAATCAGCATACCGAAGATTGATTGCGAGGGTGACTTTGATAGAGTGACTACGTACCAGTTGCCATACTGACTGCAGCATGCCCCAGATGGACACTTGGTGCCCTTGGAGAAACCGCATGTTCCATCCGTCGAAGTCGCGAGATTCGCCGGCGCAGGAGACATGTTGTCCTTTGTAAAGGCCCACGCCCCGGATTTACCGTTATCGCTTCCATCGGGGTTCTCCAATGGCACGACGGCACATCCAATGGGGTGAGTCGCGCAGTCTGAGTTGGGATCAGTCTCGAAAAACTTGGAATAGTACGCAAAGCCAAGGTTCATCTTTGCTGGGTCGAGGCCGATGGCGATGTAGTTGTTGATAGTGTCGAGCGAGCCCTGGACACTAGTGTGGTGGTTGGTCACATTGTCACGGCGGTTCATCAGGTCATAGGTCATCACATTGACCATGTCCACTGATGGCCAGATCTTGGGACCTTGTTCAGTGGTGAACGCAATCATGTCGATCTTCTTTCCAGGAACAGCAATGGACAAGGTCTTGTTTCCAATTGCATTGCGAATGGCTTCCAGGAACAAGGGG
Organism: Evansstolkia leycettana; assembly: GCA_000787455.1. Taxonomy (NCBI): domain Eukaryota; kingdom Fungi; phylum Ascomycota; class Eurotiomycetes; order Eurotiales; family Aspergillaceae; genus Evansstolkia; species Evansstolkia leycettana. Next base: position 3,617 of record JSYV01000020.1, on the reverse strand, counting down.
TACGTCGTGATCTCAGAGACCTTGTCGGAATTCGGAGTTTGCTTGTAATCCTGGCCGTTTCCACCAGGATACTCCCAGTCGATGTCTAGAAAGCATTAACCACGAGCACAATTGAGGATATAGCTACCTCATGACCTACCAACACCATCAAAACCATTAGCATCCAGTACAGCAGCGACGTTCTTAGCATAGAGAGCCCGAGAAGTGTCGTCCTTCGCACCAGCCGAAAAGCCAGAAGTGTCACCCCATCCTCCAATGGCCATCATGACCTTTGTACCGGAGCCAAATCGGCTTCGCATCGTTGACACAGGCTCAAAGGGGGTGAATGAAGGTGTAGAGGCGGAGTTGAACAGAGTTGAGGGCGCAAAAGCCATGATGGCATAATCGATGTCCTTCGTCCGATCAGTACCTGGAAGATTGGCCGTATGATATCTGGAAATAAGTCTCAGTCTCCCTTTTTTTATTTCAACAGCTCTGCATTGACTTGATACTTACTCGTCAATATACATGGCGAATCTCAAGCCCGCCACGCTCTGAGCGGCCATCAGGCCGCAAGTGAGGAGCTTCAACATCTTGCTGGATGATGTCGACAAGATCATGAACTCTAAAAATGTTAACAGATGAAGGAAGTCTGGTATATTATATACCAAAAGTAAGAATAAATGACAGTCCACTGGAAAAGGCAGGAAAACAACACAATATTTCCTTCCTTGCAGGATGAACTGCAACCACAGTTTGTCCAACAAATCTGAGACTTTCTTTCCACAGGCCTAATGGAATTGGGGATTTAAAGAGTCGACAGCATTGTTCATGACGGAGAAGCCGCTGTCATGGGCAGCAGTCAGTCGTCATCATCAATTCCTGAGATTGTCCACTTCGCAGTCCTGGGGCGATACTGTTGGCATGGCAGCCTCCTGAAGGCCATTCAGCCGCATACATAGCCATAGATGATCTGTTTTTATCCCCCGCGTGGGTGGAGATACCTGTAGCAGAAACATTCACTGTCTGTTTTGAATTTGCTTCGAGTGGTTGTTATTATGCTGGGTAGACACAAGGCTTATCTCGAGTTGACTTATAGTGATGGGAGTGTACGAAGGACAGGAGGTTGAAGAAAGTAGAGCAAAATCGCTCACTTACTTCCATCTTCTTCAAATCAACTTCTTCCGCCTGTTTCCAATCGGCTGGATTGAGATCCCAGCTTCCCCCTGGCGATCCAAAACATGCCAGACACATGTGCATTCCAGAGCTTCACATTCCATGGTTAATCCCACTCTTTCAGGACCCTAAAAAGCTGCGAGATTACCTAGGGAATCTGCAAAAACCCCAGGCTAACTTCCGAACAGTCTGAATCTTAAATTAAACTCTGAATGCTGCGAAAGTTGATATTCGGCTACTACTGTATGTGATGTCCAACAAGTGCTCCAGCCTCCAAGATCACCAGCAAACGTCATAATACCCCTTGAAGATCTTCATTTCCTTCGCAACTGCCGAATGATTATTGAAGTCATATTCAAGGTGATATTGCGCATCATTTGCCATGGCATGTCTGGACTTCTGCTGCGTAACCAGATTGACATTATAGCGGGCAACCAGCTCGGCAGACAGATTTAATCAGCCCATTAGACCAGCAACGAACTAATAGATACAAAATATGCAGCCTCTAGATACTTCGTAACCGGATAATCTTGCACTATACATACCAGAAGACCAGAACAATATATAGCGCAGCATCTACAAAGAAAGTTGTAATGCGTCAAAAATTCGCAGAGAAAGAGACCTCTAGTCCCAGTGCCGTCGTATAACAGGACGGGCTGGATCCCAAGGCCCTATCACGACGTTTTTGTATTTCTGAAGACTGATCAACCACCAACTACACCCACCCATGGCGAACGCTGTCAGAATGCTTCCCAAAATGGAGCCCACGACGGCTGCTGCCCATCCCCCTCGTAGAGTGATCCCAACAGCTCCACCGGCAGTCATTACAAGTGCCAGTGTCAGAAGAACATGCCCGGTCCAAGAAAAATGACGCAACTGCCGACGAAAGATCGGGAACAGGCCAAAGACTTCGATAGAAAACAGCATGAGGCTGAACACATGCGTCGTCGACGGCAGACGAGATGCGAGCACTGTCGAGGCCATCACGGCCGCATTAGTGGACAGAGAAGCTGGGAACTTCGTGGCGCCTGCGCCCTCCCCGCTTCCGTAGTCGAAGGAAAAGATGTTCATTATAAGTAGCCAGCAACTCATCGCCCAAATCGAGTCGCTGGCCGTGGACTTGGTGAGAGATTTCAAGATGGGGCTGAGGCCGAGAAGGGCGAAATAAATTAAGAAGGCCGATTTGACGGTGGAAAGACGCTGTCTATTGCGCGAAGACAGAAGCTGGTATTTGTTCGTGTCGTAAGGCATAGTCATCGGGTAAGGAATACCATTCGCCGTGCCATTTGCAGGAGTAGTAATGGGCGACGGTGCTGTATCTGGTAATCCGTAAGAATCCGCACTGAACCCTGTGCTCCGTCTCCGAAGAGATGCCATTGAATCGTTCGTAGACATTGTCAATCCAAGACCGTGGACCTGACCCTCTTTTTGGCCGCTTGATCGCAGTCCAGTCCCAGACGGATGGACTGAGCTCGTTATAGAGCTCGAACTGGATCCGTCATCTCCTTCTGCAGCACCTTCTGCGGCTTGCGCAGCTTTGGACGCTTCCTCCTGTTCTTTCCAAATCCATGAGTCCCACAAGATCCAACCCACAGCCGTACCAACACTGCCCCAGCAGACAACGGAGACTGGGCTGACTCTTTCCTGGACGATCCCAACGAAGCAGCAGACAAAGATCACTACAGAGCAGACATGTTGTACAATGACGGTCGAATCGGCAACAAGAGGCCAAAAGTCGTAGGGTCGCACCCGAGGATTGCGCTGAAGGTGGTCAAGGAACGTCTCAGTATCCGTGTAATTGTCGGGGTCTGTTATCTCTCAGTCAATTCGCGGAACACGAAACCAAGCATGGACATTTTGTCATTGTTCGTACACGACTGTTTCACCCATAGTAGCTTCTTCCAAGCCCCCCTTTTACGCCTCCGACTGCTTGTCCCTCTAGCCTTGCGTGTCTCCTTCTGATTCGAGTCCGCACCAGGTACTGCAGGCGGGGGTCGCAAAGCCGCAACCCCGGCAGGAGTCGTGACGTTCCCATTTATAGGTCGAAGATTTCCATCATAATTCGTAGGCGGAGGACGAAGCCTCGGAACTGAAGGAGCATAGTATGCGTCTTCTGGTGCAAGCCGATTCGGGTCTGGCAGCACTCGTGGCTGCACAGGAGGCTTTAATCCGCCCGCTCGGTTGGGATGGGTTTCGACAGGGACTGGCGGAGGAATGGGAGGGGGCGACGAAGGCAGCGGAGCCATCGAGCAGACACAGCGATCATGCTCGAAGCATTGCTGATTCGAACAGGTGTTGACCAACCTCGAGCGACGCGGGTCTGAAGCGCGCAAAAAGCTCCTCTTTGGTGTTTGGATGTTCTGGCTGCGGTCGACCCCAACTAAGTAACGTAATCCACAAGCGAGTGGATCACCCAACCGAGCGGATCACCCAACGCGTCTTCCACCACAGTTGAAAATTGA
>JSYV01000019.1:0-78916 GCA_000787455.1 Evansstolkia leycettana | reverse complement strand
TGGCATCTTTGTGTCCGGTTCGCTGTCCTGTCCGGTTCGCTGTCCGATTACGTTAGTTGACACTGATGCTGACTAAGCCCGGCTTGGTTGGATACATCACGCCCGCCGTAAACGCCTAGTCTTGGAGTCCATCAACTTGAGAAACGCGCTGCTTTTCACCGCCAGTGCACCATCATAATCTTTCTATCTCGTCGTTCGAAGTGCCCCAAATTGCAGCATCCATCTCCACTTCACCTTGTTCAAAGCTTGGTGTCGCTAATAGCTTTGCATAACGGAGCTTACTTGCAGCTGGCGGACCCCTCCAATCGCCTATTACCCCACCACCATTCTACAGATCCTGTTTATCTTCACACCTCCGGCAAATTTGCACTTACTTTATTGACACTTTCGGGACCGAATCCCCTGTCCAAGAACACACTGAAGGCTTCATCATTGCGAAGGCGACATCGCCAGCCTCTGGTGCGGAATGTCTGTTTCCATACAAGAGTTGGACAACACTGTCCGAGCCTTCTATGAAGGCAAAGGAGATGTCGTAAGTTGAAGCGCAAAAATAACCACAAGCTCTCATTAGCATTATGCATTGCTCTGACCTATTCTTACTTTCACTGGTACAGCAAAAGCAAGCTCAGCAGACCTTGACAGAAGTGAGTTTTGTCGCAGTGTCAACGGTTGAGGTGGTGGATCTGACTTTAGTGATCAGTTCAAGCAAAACCCTGATGCGTGGCTAATCGCGGGCAATATACTGCAAGAATCATCGTACCCGCAGACGAAATGTGCGTTCACCCCTCGTTGATCTTCCCCGTTCCGCATATTCAGGGCAGTTCGTTAACAGCAGCAGACCTTGCCCTTCAGGTCCTCGACGATGTGATTATGACTCGATGGAAAGTTTTGCCAAGAGAGCAATGTCTGGGTAGGTCTTTTTCTCGTCTGCGGCGGTAAGTGATATTGTGGTTTGCTAAGTCTGTTGTGCTAGGCATACGCAACTTCATCGTCAACTTCATCATCGAGAACTCAAAGTCTGAGGAGAAACTGAAGAGTGAACGCGCATTCCTGAACAAACTCAACTTAGTTCTTGTCTCTATTCTGAAACAAGAATGGCCACATAATTGGCCGACTTTCATCAACGAGATCATCTCGTCCTGTCATAGCAGTCTTTCAATCTGCGAGAACAACATGGCCATTCTCCGATTGCTGTCCGAAGAAGTATTTGACTTCTCCCAAGATCAGATGACCTCGGTAAAGGCAAGGAATCTTAAAACCTCAATGACTCAGGAGTTTTCGTCTATCTTCCAGTTGTGCTCGGAGGTGTTGAATACCGCCAATCAGCCGAGTCTCGTCAAAGCCACACTAGAGACCCTTCTCCGTTTCCTGAACTGGATCCCACTCGGATACATCTTCGAAACTCCGATCATCAATACTCTGCTGACGAGATTTCTGGATGTTCCGGACTTTCGCAACGTGACGCTTAAATGTCTTACAGAGATTGGTGGCTTGCAAATTGGAGCTCCGTACAATTACGATGAGAGACTGGTACACATGTTCACGGAAACCTTGACCACCGTCTCCAAGATCATTCCTCTGTCAATGGATTTGAAACAGACGTACGCCAATAGCAACTCCAGGGACCAAGAGTTTGTGCTCAATCTGGCACTGTTTCTCTGTAGCTTTTTCAGCGCTCATTTGCCAGTATGTCTGCAATCCTCGTGGTCAGGACCTTTTGATTATTGATGCTAACAAGCCTCTACAGCTGGTTGAGAAGCTGCCCAACCGGGACTATCTTACGCACGCTCACTTCTATCTCATTCGTATCAGTCAAATCGACGATAGGGAAATTTTTAAGATTTGCTTAGAGTACTGGACAAAGCTCGTTCAGGAACTCTACGAAGAGATGCAACAACTCCCTATCACTGACATTAATCCCCTGGTCAGCATGGGAGTCAGTGGTCTGTCCAATGGAGGTGCGCCTCATCCCAGTACTCTGGCAAACTATCCTCTTCGCAAACACAAGTACGAAGAAATTCTCTCTAGTTTACGTACCGTTATGATTGAGAAAATGGTGCGACCCGAGGAGGTCTTGATTGTCGAGAACGACGAAGGCGAAATTGTTCGCGAGTTCGTCAAGGAGAGTGATACCATTCAGTTGTACAAAACGATCAGAGAGTGCTTGGTCTATCTTACCCACCTTGACGTTGTTGACACGGAAAATATTATGATAGAGAAGCTGGCCAAGCAGGTCGACGGGAGCGAATGGTCGTGGGCAAATTGCAATACACTTTGCTGGGCGATTGGTTCGATCTCGGGGGCCATGAATGAAGAGACAGAGAAACGTTTCCTTGTCACCGTCATCAAGGATCTACTTGGTTTGACGGAGATGAAGCGTGGAAAAGACAACAAAGCGGTCGTCGCCAGTAACATCATGTATATCGTGGGACAGTACCCCCGTTTCTTGAAGGCTCATTGGAAATTCTTGAAGACAGTCGTGAACAAATTGTTCGAGTTCATGCATGAGACACACGAGGGTACGCTTCCCACTTTACATCTAATATATCCTGGTGCTGACTTGGCCTAGGTGTTCAGGACATGGCTTGCGACACTTTTATTAAGATTGCCAACAAATGCAGACGCCATTTTGTTGCTCTCCAGCCTGGAGAAAGCGAGCCTTTCATTGAGGAGATCGTTCGAAATATGAGGAAGATAACCTGCGACCTCTCACCGCAACAGATTCATACATTTTACGAAGCATGTGGTTACATGATCTCAGCACAGGGTCAGAAGGGCCTCCAGGATCGATTGATTGAGAATCTGATGTCATTACCGAACGCCGCATGGGACGCCATCATAGCCCAAGCAAATCAAAATCCCGCCATTCTCCAGGACGGTGAGACGATCAAGATTGTCGGGAACATCATGAAGACGAACGTGGCGGCATGCTCGTCTATTGGCACGTACTTCTATTCACAAATTGGACGTATCTATCATGATATGCTGAGCATGTATCGGGCCTCCAGCCAACTTATCAACGACGCCGTCGCGCATGACGGTAATAGCTCCTTCCCCCCAAGCGTCCATGGCTTTGATCTAACGTGGATTTAGGTAATATTGCAACGAAGACACCCAAAGTCCGAGGATTGAGGACTATCAAGAAGGAGATTCTCAAACTCATCGATACTTACGTTCAAAAGGCCGACGATTTGGAAATGGTGAATGCGAACATGGTACCGCCACTTCTCGAGGCGGTCCTTGTGGACTATAAGCAGAATGTACCTGATGCGCGAGAGGCGGAGGTCCTGAATGTCATGACGACCATCATTCATAAACTCCACGTATGTAATTGCCTGGAAATACCTATCGGAATGAACTGTACAAGGGAATAGACTAACCGTCAACTAGAATCTGATGGAAGACAAGGTCCCGGCGATCATGGAGAGCGTGTTCGATTGCACACTGGAGATGATCAACAAAGATTTCCACGAATACCCTGAACATCGCGTCCAGTTTTTCAAGCTACTTCAGGCAATTAACCTATACTGTTTCCCTGCGCTGCTCAAGCTTGACGCCACTCAATTCAAATTTGTGATCGACTCATGCATGTGGGCCAGTAAGCACGACAATCGTGAGGTGGAGAACACTGGCCTCACAATGTGTCTCGAGCTTATGAACAATATGGCGGAAACCGATGTTCAGACGTCAAACATATTCTTTCGCCAGTTTTATATTCCCATCTTACAAGATGTGTTCTTTGTGCTTACGGACAGTGATCACAAAGCTGGTAAGCATCTTCCATCTCACGCGAAGACCAAAAACTCACTGTTTGATTTAAGGGTTCAAATCCCAAGCCCTGCTCTTGTCGCGTATGTTCTATTTTGTCGAGTCCGGTAAGATCCAGGATCCTATCTATGCTCCTGAGCAGGCACCTCCGGGAACTTCAAACAAGGATTTTCTGCAGGAGTATGTCGCGAACCTTCTGCAAAATGCTTTCAAGAATTTGCAAGAGTAAGTCGCGCCTTGGCACTGGTCGAATTGAAAGAGCGATTGCCAACGTCATTATAGGATACAAATCAAGCAATTTGTCGTTGGATTATTCGCATACAACGACGACTTCAACAAGTTCAAGACTCATCTGCGAGACTTCTTGATATCCTTGAAAGAGTTCGCTGGAGACAATGCGGAACTCTACGCCGAAGAGAGGGAGCAAGCTCTGAGAGACGCAAAGGCTGCTGAACGAGATCGCGCGATGAGAGTTGGCGGCCTCTTAAAGCCCTCCGAAATGGACCAAGAGGATGAGCTATGACTCGAGAAAGAGTTACGAAGCGAACTGATATCAGCTTCGTCCGCTGAGGGTCCAGAATGTCCGAGCCGAACCAGATATAGCGCTCAATACGACGGGCTCGATGGCTGGTCCCTTTATGGGCTTTGACTAGAAGGATAGTGCAGCTTGTTTGACCGCTTACTGAACCCGCGTGCTGGATTGGATGCCTTCGTGCCACCGGGGAGCTTTTTGAGTTGTCTTTTGGGGTTGACCATGCAACGAATCTTGGGTTTCCTTATGGTGATCCAGTTCTCTGTGAACTGAACCTGGTACTACTACAGTAGCAGGACATCGATGTTCATGACCGGGTGATGGTACAACCTCAGATACCTCGTTTTAGTAAATAAAACTAGTGATCGTACATGCCGACTCCCGGGCAACGATGAGGCTTCCAGGATCTGCTGGTCTAATCTACAATTCAGATAACTACTATTTACGAAAACGAATTTTGAAACTTCGATATCCCTAGAACAAGTTAAAATCAGCTTCTACCTATGCTTGAAGCTGGCATCTATGCCCAACGAAGAAATCCACAAATGGAAACAGAAGCTGCTGTTATCTAGCATTTGCTGAATTCGTAATTTGAAGCTCGTAGGATCAATCACAGCGCATTTCATCAAGTTTTGGGCAGAGATGAACGTAAGATCATCTAGGTCTGATATCATAAGGTACTACAAAAGGATCGCAAACCAGACTTCCAATTTCATATCCCATTGCAAGGAATACATCAATGTTGAAAATACGGTGATGGTGTTCTGCCGAGTTTGCTTCTTGCACATTCCTTTACATACAACCCTGAAATCCTTGTACGTAGGGCACCATCGGGATTCGGTACGTCATGATCCTGGACCGATCAAACTCCCTCCGGTTCCTGAATATTCCCCCAGACACCACTCCCAACCAGAGCGCTTCTATTGTTCATCCAGACTCGAATTTTCGTCTCGCCTTAAATTCGCGTTATCCACTTTCTACCCACTTCATCTCCGCGACGCATCTGCCCAATGTCTCGAACTCGACAGGTCACTCCAACCACGAGCGCTAACTCCCAGGTCCAGACTGCGACTCAGTCTCCCGATGGCTCTACGAATATTCGTTTTACAGGGACCATAAGACTGAGGGGAGAGGATATAGTGGTTCCGCTTAACGCTGATGGTGAAGAAGAAGAAACGACTTCTGCGCGACACATACGATGGAGCGAAGACGTGGTTGATAATGAGGGAATGGGCAAGAAAAGCTCGAAAGGTGAGCGGCGTTCCCATACGAGCAAATGTGCATAATCGCTGGCAGCTTTTTCCAAAGCAAATGGCGGGAATGTCACTTGGCACGATGGCTAATCGAGGGGTACCTAGTATGCTGCATTTATCACAAATCTCGCCCCGTGGGCGAAAGCAGTTCAGAATCCGAGTCCTCTGATTCCGACTCATCGTCCGACTCAGACAATGACAGCGATATAGACCACGGTCGACATGGGCCAAACTGTTCGCATCGTGGGAGGCAACCTCATAATGGACATCCTCCTAAAGCGCAACGCGCACGCAGAAAGCCGAGTCCAAACGCGTACGAGAAAATGCCAAAACCGTCCAAGGATCACGCGAAAGCCCGTGGCACGTAATTCCAGTTTGAAGGGCGAATTCTGTTGAAACTCGAACCCCGCAATCTCTCTCTCCCTCGGGATATGCTCGGACACGCCGATCCAAGCCGTGTCAGGGAATAACTCGTCCATGAAGATCGAGCCATTCTATGGCAGGCGACGGGCTTGCTGAGTATACGAAGGTGCTTCTCCTTATGACAGCTTCCTCCACACCAGCTTTTGACGCAGCCTCTAACAGAGCTGAATGAAGGAGGGAAGGGCCTGCCTTTTTTTATTGAGAGCTTGTTAGGTGATAACAGACAGGCTTCTTCACGACTGTATGATAGCAATGACTAACGTGTATCATTCGTGAAATCCATTTATTTAATGGTAGACATGCAAGCTGAGCCGCCGATTTCGCTGACAAGCATCCTTCCAATGGCAAATATAGGCTGTCGTATTTCTTACCCATCCAGCGTTGAACGCAAATAGAAGCATACTGGCTGGTGTTTCGAAACGGAGCTTCGTTTCCTTTGGTGTTTGGCAACCACTGTACGATCACCAATACTAGAAACGGACACAATAGACTATGATTTCAACATTTCAGAGCTTTTCTCACAGCTTCAACGAGGCAGCGGGTATCTCTTTCATAGCCTAACCAATTTGAGCCCAGAACTGGCGTAGATACTGAATTATTCCAATGCAATCTTAAGCCATAGTATGACATTCCGATCTGTACCCTCGACCTATAACATCATGCTTTTTCTTCTCGCAGCCACTCGCTCTCCTCGCCTATTTTGCTTTGCATCCATGGAAAGAGTACTTGTTGAGTGCGCTGGGAATTCGGAGGTCTCTAGTGTCATGGCATGGTTCTCTTCCCCGTCTTCAACGTTCTCTGTGCTTGGTTGCTTGGTCTGCTTGCTCGCAATTGCCCGATTTGAACGCTCAGCAGTATTTTCATCAGTCATTGAATCTGTGCTCGGCGCAGCCGACCAACGTGTAGACGCTTGGGGGTTCGAAGAATGTCTTCGGGATTGCCTTTTTGCGGTCAATGTAGGTTTAGCCATCGTCGAAGGCGTTGACTCAGTTTCAAATGCAGAGTTCATCTCAGAGGCTTCGCTGGTGCTCTGTAGTTCTAGAGCCGTTGGGGATATTGTTTCGATATAATTCTGAAGAACGTCGAAAATCTTAGCAACCCCTTCTGACAGGGAGCTGTTGAGGTCCGAACTAGCAGTTGGAACTGTGGCGGCATGCGACATGCGTGATTCGTTTTTGTTCGCCGACGACGTTCTGCGCTTTCGCTGCGAGACGAGGTCCAATTTCTGTTCAGCAGAGTCATCGTGATCTTGCATTGCCTGTATCTCGGGATCCTTATTTGCTACCGTTGGCTTGGACGCAAAATCGGGGTCACGGTCTGGTTTTGTGCTTAGGCCCGTCTTTTCACTCTTACGGCGTCCATCCTCGTCGTTAAGACTCGCTCGAGCCGTTTGGGAGCTGGACACTCTTCGGTAATGGTCACCTCCAACTGCATCTACGAGCTCTTTCGTGGGTCGCCGCATTTTGTCTCTCAGATTTGGTTCCGCATAGCTTATCACAGCTCTCTGACGACGGGTCGCTCGAGATGGAGCACTGTGTACGTTTGAAACTGTTCCTGGGTTGCTCTCCGGCCGAACAATCGGCGCGTCCTGCAGGGATTCCTCTGACTTCTCCGTCCTTGACCTTCGTTGTCCGGCAGCATCTGTGAGGCCTTCACCCTCCTGCACGACCGGATAATCGCTGGACTTCCCAGTTGAAGCCTTGCGCATGAGCGTTTCCAAATTTCCACCCGTAACCAAGCTCGATTTCCATTCTTCTTCCTTACGTGGGCTCTTTTCTGGTTGCGATTTCTTGTCTGGAAATTTCGTAGCGCCTGACTTGTTTGGGGAAGCCAGATTTGCGTTGGTACTCTCTGTTGGCGTTGTCAGTGAACACTGGACCATGCTGCGGGAAGTGGGCTTTTCTTACTTGGCTCAAGCACCTTGCGCTTGATTTGTCCAGTTTTTCTTGAACCTTGTCCTGTTTCTGATCCGTCGTGCTGCGAAGTAAGCCTCTGTGTGGGTGATAAGTACTCCACCGGCTTCTGTGCGGTAGGAGCTGGCCGACTGAACTGAAAATCACCATCGCCTCCACTTGAAAATAACGCGTATCTTTCGTCGTCATCTTCCGAGACGAACTTTCGCTTTGTGCCCGAAATTACAGTGTATTTTGGACTGCTTCTCGGAAGGGAAGATTCACATCCTATGTCGGGATCACGTGCGACTTGCGCAGACGCGCTGGGCTTCTTCCTTTTTCTAGCCTCGAGGGTTGGAGGCAAGGAAGTATCCTCACCGTCATCCACTACTGGATCAATTGCACAGGTCTCCGCAAAGCTCGTGGGTTGATGTATGCTAGAACCGTCGTCTGGGACGTCTGGATGACTGGATAGAGAGTGCGTTGACTCTGGTGAACCCAGAAGTTCCGGATCGCCGTTCACTAGGTCTTGAAGTTCCTGCGACCTGCAATAACTTTAGTAGCGGATTCGCGGCCGATTGGGCTCACTCAAAGCTTACTCTAAGGTTCTTCTTGGATAATATTTGTCCTCATGTATGACCGGAAGCCGGCCATCGTCAAACGTAGGATTGCATTCAGACTCGGTCGTTCTGCGCCGCATATCCACCGCGGACGGCTTTTGCTCTTCAGCATTGCCTGAATCAAACTTGTGATCCCAATGTCTGCCAACTCTCCGCGGCAGCATGCCTAGATCCAGCACCAAGTTGTTCATCTCAGCCAGCTTGGCGTCCAATTTAGCTTTGATGCTGTAGATTCCATCATGAAGCATTTTCGCGGCCTCGAGTCTTTCAATTTCTTGACTGAGCGATATAACTTGTTCTCGAAGAGATACATTTTCCGCGAGCAGGCGGGAGACTTCGGACTCAAGTGTTCGAATGCGGAGCGACTGTAGCGAGTTTACTCGAGCAATCTCACGATTTTGCCGCACAAAACGTCGCTTGACTAGACAAAGAGGACGAAGTTAGTCAAGCGTAGGGAAAATTTTGGATTGTCAGGAGAAAGGACTCACGGGCATCGATGGACTCGGTCGGCCCAGTTACTTCGTTTAACCTAGCCATGCCTTCAGGTTGCTCATGAGGGAATAAGCTGCTTGCGCTCGAATGGCCTCCAGTCGAAGCAGTAGATTCCGTGGGAAAGAAAGGCTCTATATCAACTCATGCAGTGCGCTCGTTGACCGTTTTGCTGTTATCCCTTAGTGGTTCTTGGTTGAACGATACAGAAGTAGCACTGTAAACATGGTATGGTGGAAACCACAAGCTGGGTTTGTTGACATTTGCCCGAATGTGGACTAGCTCCCCAGCACACCCGCTTGGGGAAAGTGTGTCCCTCCTGCGAAGATGTATTTCCAGTTCATATTGCTCCTGGTCTAAAGCGGACTCTTTCATCTTTCAGACATTATATGATGTTATTGCTGTGAGTATACTTTAACTCAACACGAGAATCCGGGCCGAAGAAGCCATTCCAGTGTCTCCTCAGCAGACCTGCCGATACAAACGTATACGTATATCGACGCGTCCTTTTTGCGACCTTCCACTCTGCCGGTATTTGAGCGCCATAACGCTACTCATTTGACTGCTGCGGTAGTTCAGCATGGCTTATACATCGCGGCCCACCTCAATGCTTCCCCCGGAGACTTCCGCAGGAACTTCCCTTCGCCAGCCAAGTAATAACCATCATGGCGTTTCCCAACAGCAATCGTCAGCACTTGCAGCACGAATTGCAGCAAAGAAAGCCGAACTTGAGAACTTAAAGCAGCTTCGGGACTTAAGCGGAGCTCTGGCGGCGCAGATGCAAGCGTTAGAAAATAAACTGAGTACTCTCAAAGATGGCACAGAAGGTAGGTCGTTAAGTCACTCCGTCACCATAGGAAGACTTCGGCTGCGCTCAAAAGTGCCTTTACTGATAATTTTAATGATCACAGCTGTTGCATGCGTGCTCTCAAACTGGGACAACGTGCTACGAGCTATTAGCATGGCTTCCAGTGAGTTTTCTTCCCTTCTTCTCCTGTCTGTGTTGTGTCTCCTGACGAAATGTATGGCTCCTGTACTGACGACATCTTTCTTCACGTTCAGCAAAAGCTGCAAATATGAGAGGGTCTGCAGATGTATCTTCGACTGCCGGAAATAAGAGCAATGCGCAGACCGACGCTCCCCTTCCTGCGACCCTTGTCCGAATACCTGTAGAACAACCGGAGAAGACAAGCGACTGAGAGGCTGCACTATATTCCACTGGCTTCTCATGTCTATTGACTGGACTATGATTTCCTGTTCGGTCTATATGCGCGCTTGCCCCATCCTGAGCGTTTCTTGTCCGGTACCGAAGACGGATTGAGAACATTCGGAAACAAGTTGGTCTCTCGCCTAGCCACTCGAACTACTCCGTGATCCTAATTGGTCCCACAACACTCTATCAGCTCTTACAATGCTCAGCAAATCACTCACTCATAGGCGAACCCTATTCACGTCGTGCTTTGAGCAGAGAAGAAAGTGCAAGTGAATTCTCGCCGCTTACCCGGTATTCCGCGTCCTTGACTCGACACAGCGTTGCTCCATTGCGATGCCCTGGCGCTCTGCACTCAAGTCTGTCGTGTTCTCATTGTTCACAATACTGTGATTTCAGATCAAAAAGGAGCTCCACATTGCGTTGCTATTCCTACAATGAATATCTTCGGCGCATGCAGATCGGACTCACGGCGGCACTTTCCCCGGATGCGGGTCTGATATCCAAAGCCAGCATGTGTGACTAACGCAATTTCTAAAATCTTTTGAGAGCTGCGGTCAACCATTTGCCTATCCCTACATTTCAATGTGTCTGGAATACATGCGGAAGAACTGTCTAGCAACAGAGGAATATCATGGTGACCTACCTCTGTGCTTTTGACGTTGTGTCATACAGCAATTCTCTCAAGAGTGCAAACTATGGATCCGATTCCAGTAATTCTTGGTTTGGTTCAAGGTTCTATACTTCTGTATGGTTCTGACACGGTATCAGCGCTCTTCGCTGTCGAGATCAATTGCCCTGGTATGTTGATGCTTTGACTGAAGAATGTGACTTGAGATAGCGTGCTTCATTCACACTGCGTTGGGTAATATGACCGCGAATCTTCCCAACCCATATCTGCGTTCAGCGAGGCTGTGGGTAAATTTACGTCAAATGAGAAGGAAAGACAATTGATAGACATTGCAGCCCCAAGACGAAGGATTCAATTCCCTTGGAAGAAGCTCCAAGCCTTGCACACATGGAATATCCATAGCAGTCGATCGCCATATGGCGGCTGAGGATTGTAGATCTTGGAAGTCACCTTGGTCATATGAATCAGAAAGGGCTTCTCCAGCCACCTTCGCTCTTTGGCTGAGTACGTGATCAGCGTGCTCCAACGCTTTTCACGATCACGCACAGCGGGAAATGAGCACAGTGCGAAGGATGTTCGGGAGGCATTCTCACCCAGTTACTAGGGCCAATGTCACTAGGTATAATGTGTACTGTACGGTGTCGGATACCTAGGTACCTTGACTACGTCTTTGAATTGCTGCAACCTGTAGACGGCCGTTTCCTCTTAGAGCCGATAAGATAGATGGTGATAAGTCATGAACTGTAGACCCGCTCACTATATATAGTGTGTGGTGGAACTTTCCTCAGGCCCAAGAAATGCGGGGAGAGAGCTGAGGGGTACAAAAAGAAATGAGAAAGAGTGTCATGAAACATTGCTCATCTTGTGAGCCATGGAAGTGCCCACGCGTATCTATCTTTGTCTGAGAGTCTATGAAGTACGAAGTATGTTGAGCAATTCTTCGAACACAAACCACATTCTTATCTTGATTAGACAATTATCGATGGATGACAAGCTAGGTGCTGATGTTATACTTTCGAATGGCCCAATCAGGCGGCTGCTCATTATCTCCTGCTGAACAGAAATGAGGAAAACATGCCTGTCTGAGTTATTATCTCCTACTCGTACTCCACAAATCAATAGTAGTAGGTTTATACATGGCTCTTGTAGCATATCGTCATCTTGTCTCCAAGTCACTTGAGCTGGCGCTATCTCCAGGGAGTATGTATGCATCGCTGGACGGATGTACTGGGGGCGGGGGAAGTGGTCGAAGTTCCAATGGAGTTTGCGTTCCCTAACTTGGCCATACTTGAACATCTGTTACACAGTATGTCTCCGTAGTACAGTCGCTAGTCATAAAGATTGTTGTGAGTCTCTCAGACCGTGTCGGGCCAGTACATATGCATACGTACTGCTGTGCTGGAACCATGACCTCAAAGATGATGAAGCTGACCTGAATTTCAATCCCAGTTTCTCATGGCCTTGAGCCAACGAAGAGACTTGATTCCGCACTGCATTCTGAAGATCGGGTAGATTGATTTCGAAATGTCAGGCCCTGGGGGGTGTGCAGAGGTGCAGGTGCAAAGTCCCTGTGACCTGCAAGGATGATCCATGGATGAATTGCTCTTTTCCCTTTTCGGACCTTTCAACTCTGGACCACAGGGGCTTTTTTTTTTCTTGCTCAAGCGCC
The DNA here is from genome assembly GCA_000787455.1 of Evansstolkia leycettana. Lineage (NCBI taxonomy): Eukaryota > Fungi > Ascomycota > Eurotiomycetes > Eurotiales > Aspergillaceae > Evansstolkia > Evansstolkia leycettana. Next base: position 66,429 of record JSYV01000019.1, on the reverse strand, counting down.
GGAGCCACGACTTATTTCACAACCCACATCTCACAGCCTTCTCCACACTGTGCACATCCCATCCTGGCGGCCCGCCTCCAATCCGTCGCAGCCTCGCCCCTCTGTCGTCCCCACAGCTTGAATGCTGGAGCGAATCAGGTATGGTCTTGTTTCGGCTCCTGCGGATAGTCCAATTCTATCCATCTCCCCTTCAACCTCCATTTTAGGATTGCTGCAGGTGGCCTTTTGGGTGAAAGTTTAAACTGCATTAGAAGAGGAACCAAAGAGGAACGTGCGTGTGGCTAATTATTTCAAATGTCTGATTTCAGAATAGTTATTACATTTGATTCTGTCTTCCAGGAAATACTAGTTAAGTAAGTCTAATCAATTCTCTGTCAGGTTGTCATGGCGCTTCGCTGTAGAATGAAACTGGTGAGAAAACGGACCTACTATTTCTGAGACAGTCTCAGGCTCCAGCACAGAATACTGTATAAATATTTCCTCGCTTCAGCCTTCAGGTCAGGCAAGAAGTTATGTAAGAAGTGAAGAACAGAGTTTCAAGTGGGTCGTTGTAGCCTAGGGTGCAGGTGATTAGGCCATTCCAAGTTAAGAGGCAGCAGAGGGTGCATCACCCAGCAATCGAGATCCACCACCTCCACAATCCAATCTGAGAGGAGGACAGTGATGCCTGTGGCACAAAGAAGGGGTTGAAATCCGGCAACCACCGAAGAATATGCACTCAAACACGCTCTGGGCAATCAGCACAAGTGACATTTGGTGCTACACACGCCGTCCATAGCCTTTCAGTGCACTGCACAACTCTCTCAATGCCTCCACTCTCCCTTTTTTTTGGCCCGTGGTCTCTTCTTAGGCTCTCAAGTCTGAACGGTGTCTCCACTTCATTGATCCATGCGCTGGGCTTAAGCCAGTAATTGATGACCAAAGTGCCTCGCAAGACACTGGAAGTTTCTCCCACACTAGTTATGACAACGCCTTCTACAGGCACTGCAGCTGCAGGTTTAAGCGCACCTTGGGCAAACATGATTGTTGGACCAGGGGATTCTCTCATTCTAAGAGGATGAAACTCTTTGCAAAAAGACTCAGCGCTAGTCTCTCGTTTTTTCCAATTTGGGATACCCACCCACTTGTCCACGGGTGTTGTTCCCCTAAGGTTGACTAATAATTAGCTGTCTCAGACATTTTTACTGTACTATGGGTCTTTATATGATGGCCCTTCTCCCCATGTATGCCCCAGCTTTGGTATGCGCTTTCAACACTTGATGTCGTTGGCCACTTTCTTCAGGTCCTGGGGTCCAGCACCATCATCATCTTACACTTGAACATATTCGACTTCATACTGTGTAAGGGTGATCTGAAACCCCAGGCATGCTTCTGGCCTAACGCCTGAAATGCACATTGACAATGTCGTTAAGACTATGAGGTGATCGCTCGATTTCTTCTGCCCTCATTGCGAACAATTGCGTGCTTCGTCTGCTATTATATCTCCTATTTTCGACTCCGACCGTGGGTTGATATCGCCTGCCCATCTATCCATTCTTCGAATCTACCATTTCTATTCGTTCTATAATCAACCATTCTCTCAATTACCTTCTATACTTCAACAGCCTTTTTCGTTCTCGATCCGCCATTGCATATCAAGACCCTTAACATCTGGCAACAGCCTATTGTTTCCTGTCATATCTTCTCTTCGTTGACTTCATCTTGGAGATTGCTCAACCATGGCCATGGAGTGGTCGCTGGACTTTTGCCTGGTCTGTGATCGACAGACCTTAGGCGGACCGTATTGCTCTCAAGCATGCAGACTGGCAGAGTTGGATCTAGTGTCTGACTTGGGGACCTCGTCTGCAGTAGCGTCGTCTTCTCGTGACTCATCGAGAGTACGCAACGGGGCCATCAAGGCGTCTACGAAGAAGAGTGCCGAGCCTCTACAGTACCCACTGATAGTCGAGACCGGTCCTTCAGCTACATACTTTTTCTCTTCAACAACTCGACTGCTGTCTCCCTCATCGTCCCAAACGTCTCTTTCGTCCCTCCAGAGCAGTACCTCACAAAGCCCGGGATTATCAGACCGGTTTCAAAATGAACTACGAGATTATGCGAACTGTTTCGATCAGGTTCGCGATTTGAAACGACGACTTGCCACTCTTTAACTCCAGCGGTCAACGCCTGATGCAGCCGCTTCAATGATTGGCAGCTTCCTGGATGTATTATGTGGCAACTAGTCAAAATACATCAGTGATTGCCCTCTTCTATTCTCGATTCGAAATTCTCTTTCGACATCCTTTTTTGCCTAGTGCTCTCACTTGCTCGATGATAAAAAGACGAGAAATCGGCGTTGGTGCTCGGAGAACAACGTTTGGTTCTTATTATTGAGATTGACATATACCCCATCTTTCTGAATTGGAATTTGCATCATTTCCTTTTTGTCTGCTGCTTATTCCCCCCCCTGGCCATTGGTAAGGCGAACGCGACGGCATAATGCTATGATGGAAATGGTCAAAAATGCTCTCTTACATGCATGTTCTCTTTCTTTCTCCCCCCTCATTTTTTTATACGTGGCATCATTGGCGTGGTTGCACTTATCTGCATGTTTGGATACCGCTAAGGGGCATTGGACGGACAAAAAATCGGAGTTATTGTGGACTTGGAAGGTCCGCCCTACGTTGTATGACTCAGGTGGCGGGCTGTATCATATGAACCTTCGAGCATTTGTTGGAGTCATCAAGGAGCAGAGGAGCCTTGCGACTCCACAACATTACTGGACTAGCTGCATGAAAATGGAACGGATTATTGGCGTCATTCTCTTACTCTGTGGGCAACTACGAAGTGACTCCAAGGATGTGAGAAGACGGGACGTTGAATCCACACATTCAGAGTAGGCAACAATTCTCTCAGTATCAATAACATATATGGTCGCCTGGAGGTGGTACTTAGTGGCACGCCTTTTCGCCTGTGGGCCCAGTTACCTAGGTAGTAGTAGTATACCACTACTGTAATCGGAATGGTACAGATGTCGTGACAGCTGCTTCCCAGGACGCAATCAACTTAATAATAATGATGATGTAGTCGATCTTTGTTCAATTTGCTAAAAGTTCCGTCATATCAGATCGAGATTGTCTCGAGGTTTCAGCTCGTATATCCATCAGAACCCTATTTTCAATTGAACCGAGCACACGAATGATTGAAGATGATGGCATTGTTCTTCATCAATCATATCTGAGAACTTAACGTTAATATAACAGAGAGTCCATACTCGAGATGTTCTACCCGAGCATCTCGTGGCCCAGACACAGTCGGATTCGAACCTAATTCTCAACATCCGGCTGAGCCAGCACATTCTCCAGCACCTTCTCATTCTTCGGCACGAATCTAACCTTATACTTCTTCGGAATCGCCACCAAACTGGTCGGATCCGAATTGCCCCTGACGGGATGCCAGTCCGTGTCCTCGACCTTTTCAATTCTAAAGCTGTTGAGTGTCCGCATGAAGACCAGATACAGCTCGCGGTTCGCGAGCAAGGAACCCGCACACATGCGATAGCCCATTCCGTAGGTAAACATCGGCGCGTCGGGCTGCTCGAGCCATCGTTCGGGTCTGAATTCTTCGGGGTCGCTCCAGACTTCGGGATCTACGGTGTTGTAAAAGGAGGTTGTTAGTCATTTACATTGTCTATTGTTGGGCGCGGAGCATGGTTGGTGAGAGTGAGTACTTACCCATGTTGCATGCCCATGCGTTCAGGAAGAAGACTGTGCCCTTGGGGATGACGACACCATTGTATGTGATGTCTCTGATCGAAGTTCGGGGCAGTGCCAGTCGGAGGACGGTATAGTATCTGGAGGTGATTGTTAGATTTCAAGCCTTGAATTGATAAAGTGACGATTACGAACCTCAAGCATTCCCGGACGAGAGCGACAATGTATGCGCACTTCTGATCATCATTGGCATCACACAAGGGTTCGTCCTCGCCGTACATCTCGCGGATGGCCTTGGCCGCTTTATCTTGGATATCCGGACGATGAGACAGCAGACAAATGCTCCAAGCCACTAGAGTGGTAAGGGTGTCAAGTCCTCCCGAAAGCATAGTCAAGCTAATGGAGATGAGTTCCTCCTTGTTCAACTTGGCTTCCTTGTCGAGGATGATGTTGGCCTGGATGCAAGGCTTGTGGATACCCTTCTCCATCCGGTCGTCGAGATCCCGGTTAAGGCTGTTCAAGTATCTGTCACGGCGATCTCGCATTTCCTTGGCCTTTTTCGAATTCATGTTGAACGGATTCAGTCTCAACAGAGGGATGTAATCCTGCAAGTTGCCTGTCGTGCTTCGGAATTTGCTAATCGCTTCCTCGACCTCGGTGATTTCGTTGAACAGCTCTTCCTCCTGCGATGCAATGCGTACACCCCAGTTGAGGGTTAGGGCCAAGCTTAGACTCAGACGCTGGATCATCGGCATCGGGTCGACTGGCGTCTTGCCTCCATTGCCGTACTTGTACAGTTCCTTCACGAACGCCTTTGTTTCAACATCCAAATGCGACACGTAGGTCTCGACGGATGGACGATTAAGCGCCGACGCTGCTCCCTTTCTGCGCCTCTTCAATGACTCGCTATAAGGTGATGTTCCAATAGTCGTGCCAGCTGTATTGGAGACAATCTAGCGAAAAAAAAACCCATAGCAGTTAGCATCTCTTGTCCACATCGCGTAGCTGAGGTCACCTCAGCATACCTTGTGGAAAGTATAAAATTCCGGTCTCGAACTCAGAGCCTGAGCATTTTGCCCAAAGAGAACTTTGGCAGATGCTGCCGAGTTCACGACAACAACAGGGATATTGCCGAGCTGGATCTGATACACCGGTCCATACTTCTTCGACCAGATGCGATATTGCTCGGCGGCATTTGTGCGAATCTGCGCAAGGTTTCCAATCAACGGCAAGCCGCGAGGTCCCTTCAAGCCTCGAACCCGTGTGGATGCGCGAATGAACTCATTCAGAATGATATACAGTATCGGCACGATGATGGCTGCTGCAGCCAGAGACTGCAGGGGGGATTCAATGATCCTCAGTCGCACAAAGGACAGAGCCGCCGCGATGGCCATAGTGAAGTATGACGATGCTTGCTATACTTCAGTGCATTCGAGGAAAATCAAAGGGAAGAAAAAGCATCTACGAGCTATCTAGGTACATATACCTTGTATGAGGTGGCTTTTCAAACATCCCAAATGGAACTTTTCCGTTTTTTTCTGGTGATCTTAACGGACCTCTCCGCGAAGAGCAGTATGTTACCCCACATTGCATTGCAGGCTCAGACGAAAAGCTGGGGTTGTACTCTGTGTTCGTCCATTTTGCTGCTTGAGGATGGTTGGTTCATTGGATGCTACTGCAGGCGCAAGCCGAGCAGATTCCGCACCCGGAACATTTCCGCTGTCCACGACCTCCAGTCTTCAACATCCAGCCAAATTTTATGAGACATCGTAATCGTACAGAGTGAATAGCTACCTGACGACGGATTCATGCTCTGTAAAACAGACCGCTCGGAATTTGAGATGCTCATTAGTGGCGCTGTAGTATCTTTGTGGGAAAGGAAAGAGCGTAGTGATGCGCTGTTGGATATCAATTCCTATAACCTCAGAAACTACCTAGGCAAGTAGCCTGATGCTACCAACTGCCGTTCTGTTTTCGATACTTATAATAATGCAGGGCTGGGCAAAAAAGATATGTCATGACAGAGAAAGCGCAATGTGAGAAAGACCAAAAAGATATGACCGACGCAGGATTCGAACCTGCAATCTCTTGATCCGTAGTCAAGCGCCTTACCATTGGGCCAGCCGGCCATGGTCACGGGCGAGAATGGCTGTATCCGTAATCTCCATGAAGTGTGTACTTGTGAGAGGCCATTGCAAGGAGGACAACAAAGCATGCGCAGTCATTGGGCTGGCGATGAAGCTGAGAGTAGGCGGAGATACATGTAGGATGATCCAATCGGGTAGCCTCAAGAACAGATGAGTCCTCAGATACGTCGTATAGGATACAAACAAAAAACAGTGAGTATGCAGGCAGGACAGTCAATAAGATGCAAGGTTGAGGATCACCCGCTTCTCTCGAGGATTGTTGCCTCAAGCTGGGTTTCATCAAGCTTCACGAATCCCCAACATTGACTTAAGCTGGACTGATTGCAAGTATTAATGACGCTTCTGGAGATCATAGGCTATCGTGAGAATAGCGAGTAAAGTAAGAAGAGCGAGAACGAGCACATTTATTGCACAACCGCGCTGTGCTTATCATCTAAGGTCCAGGATGGTAATTAAGTGCTGGCCCATTGAGAACCAGCGCCGCCTGGGGCAGGCTATAGCCGTCCGATCCATAGTGTACCCCCACGTGATTGATATATATGGTCAGGAATAATCGAGACTTTTGGCGTCAACCGATATTACTCATTATTATCCTTATTCAGATCAGAAACACTGAACAGAATATTCAGTTGTCCTGCGTCTAGGTATGCAGTTTGAGCACGGTACCTGAGCCGCGACGAAACATACAACGAGCACGCGTACCACCTGGGCAGGTTGCCGAGAAATCAATTGCCGGGCAAGTCTGCGGTTGAGAACAGCAACATACATTCTGCAAGAGTAGCCACAGCATAGTAGTAGGTGAGGTACTCTGGACAAGCTGTGCTCTCCCGCAAGAAAAGGGCGGTCCCTACTGCACTTCGCGACAGTACATTGTACATACTTTTATCGAGACCCAAGGACCAAGCGTGGATAATTAATTAGACAGGCCATTCAGAGCATCTAGAGAAATGGGTTGCCACGGCTTTCAACTCCATACTTGCCTCAGTTGTGTCATTGCTCATTGGAGGCGATTGTAGGAAACTAGCATAGCAAAGGAACCTGTATTCTTGATAAGAAGCTGCTTCCCTTGCTGAAGCTGATGTTTAAAACAGATCTCTGAAGTCGATTTGTACATGGTACCTAAGGAGGTTAGGTACAGCACGTAGGTATGTCGTACAGGAGTGGGGGGTTTCTACTATTAGGCCAGCAAGAGGTCTATTTAGTATGTAGCTACAGGACACTGTACTCCTACATTTTATTATTATACTAATTAATCGACAGGGACTCTGGCTTCCTGAGACTCCGAGATAAGATATCCTCCGATTTCCTCATCAGTTGACATACTACTGTACGGAGTACTGTGTTCCCAGTTCAAACGAAATCTCTACCTGTCACATGGGATGATGGTGTGGGATACGGGGGTTCGGGGTCAAAGTCCGTTAATGTAATACATTCTTCACCCACGCCGTGCGTTGCCGAGAAAGTGATTGGTGGGAGAATTGCGATGTGGACTGTGATACCGTCATCTTTACCCGCTGGATTTCACCTCCAATCTCAGGGCTGGAATCCTGCTGGACTGGCCAGGTACCAAAACACTATGGTACCATGACGCAGCCACCCATCGAAGAAAGACCGACACCGGGTCAAATGCAACTCACCTTGATCGGAAATTCGTCAATTATTATTGACGGCTTTTGAACTCTTTCTTATCCCCTCCTTCTTCCATCTCCAATTCTTCTTTCCCCCTTTCCGTACTCCGTACAATCGCATCGACCGGCGCTGTTCTTTTTGAGACAGTGCTCTCCCTGCGATCCGCCGTACTGTCGTTCCTTCGTCATCCCGCACCCTGCCATCAGGCGGTTATACAAAAGTTTCGTGACACATTAGCCGATTGGTTGTGCAGGCCGTCTGACGCAACTAGAATCGGGGTGGACGCATCATTAATTGTTGTTCGGACTGCAGCGGTGAACAATAAATCGCCAATTTTCCAACATTGCAACTTATACCACCCGTCTCTAGAACCAGATAGCTAGAGCAGGGGCCAGCTCTATTACAATGGCCGCTCGTCATTCCCGCAGATTCTTACGGCCTCTTCTGTATACCTCTGCAGCTGCAGCGGCAGGTGCTGGTGTCATATATATCTCATATCGTCCTCGCAATATCCCTGGTTCCGAAGCTCCTGCTGTTCCCCCTCCGGGCTACCACGAAGGCAAGCTTATTCCTCCGAGCTTCCCATTGATCAAATCCCGCGATGAGCAGATTCAAGATCTGAAGCGCTCTTCCACTCAAGATGGTGACATCTATGATCTCCTGGTCATTGGTGGCGGCGCCACCGGTTCAGGTATCGCGCTCGATGCAGCGACTCGAGGTCTAAAGGTCGCCGTGGTCGAGAGAGATGACTTCAGTGCCGGCACAAGTAGTAAGAGTACGAAACTTGTACATGGTGGTGTTCGCTATCTTGAGAAAGCTGTCTGGGAATTAGACTACAATCAGTGAGCCTTCTGCAAATCCTCGATCTCGTCTAGCATACGTGCTCACGCTCTCTGCCCCTGCCAGATATAAACTTGTCAAGGAAGCATTGCGAGAACGGAAGTACTTCTTGAAGACGGCACCCCACCTGTCCATGTGGCTTCCCATTATGGTTCCCCTGCAGAAGTGGTATCAGGCTCCCTATTTCTGGGCCGGCACCAAGTTCTATGACCTTTTGGCCGGCTCGGAGGGAATCGAGAGCTCCTACTTCCTCCCAAAGAGCAAGGCGATTGATGCGTTCCCCATGCTGAAGAAAGACAACCTCATCGGCGCCATGGTCTACTATGGTACGCACTCTTTCTCTATGCGGCGATGATTCTTTCGAATGCTAATACACGATAGATGGCGCTCACAATGACTCTCGTATGAACGTATCGCTTGCCATGACTGCTGCCTTGTATGGCGCTACTGTCGTCAATCACATGCAGGTCACTGGGTTGACAAAGGATGCTTCTGGCAAGTTGAACGGTGCCAATGTGAAGGATTTGATTCCGGGTAGGAACGGTGGGGAGGGCAAGGAGTTCACGATCCGCGCCAAGGGCGTCATCAACGCAACGGGTCCTTTCACCGATTCCATCAGAAAGATGGATGATCCAACCGCCAAGGAGATTGTCGCCCCGAGCGCCGGTGTTCACGTCATCCTCCCCGGATATTTCAGCCCTTCGAATATGGGACTGATTGATCCCTCCACATCCGACGGCCGTGTCATCTTCTTCCTTCCCTGGCAAGGAAATACCATTGCCGGAACTACGGACGCGCCTACGGAAGTGACATACCAGCCCGAGCCATCTGAAAAAGATATCAACTGGATTCTCTCCGAAGTCCGTAATTATCTGTCGCCAGATATCATGATCGAACGTAGCGACGTCCTTGCCGCGTGGGCCGGAATCAGACCTCTAGTGAGAGACCCCAAGGTTAAGAATTCGGAGGCTTTGGTCCGCAATCATCTCATCTCGGTGTCGCCATCGGGCCTGTTGACCTGCGCAGGCGGGAAGTGGACTACGTACCGACAGATGGCCGAGGAAGCCGTGGATGAGGCAATCAAGGTCTTTGGTCTGAAACCTAGTGGAGTGCGTGACGCCCCTGACATCAGCGGTGTCGGAGGAAGTGGCCTGGTTGCCGATGGAGTAGCCCTCGACGGCAGTTGCCAGACTCACCAGGTCCGCCTAATTGGAGCTCATGGATATTCCAAGACCCTTTTCATCAACCTGATCCAGCATTTCGGCCTTGAGACAGATGTCGCTCAGCACCTGACTCAGTCTTACGGAGATCGCGCTTGGCAGGTTGCCGCTCTCTCTGCGCCTAGTAGCACTCGCTTCCCCGTTCGCGGCAAGCGCATCTCGCCACTGTATCCATTCATTGATGGTGAAGTCCGCTATGCTGTTCGCCACGAGTACGCCCAAACTGCAGTTGACGTTCTTGCTCGACGCACTCGCTTGGCTTTCTTGAACGCGGAGGCGGCGCTTGAAGCCTTGCCAACCGTGATCGATTTGATGGCAGAGGAGTTGAAGTGGGATAACAAGAGAAAGGAAGTTGAGTGGAAGGAGTCTGTCCATTTCCTCTCATCCATGGGTCTTCCCAAGAGTCTTCTTGGGCTGAGTCGAGAGGATGTCGAGCGCGGCAAAGTAACAGAACTTGATGATATAGATCGCAAGGTCTCCAGGTCTGGTAAGTAGCCTACAAATGATTATGCCAGATGTCGATGACTCTAACATGCTTGCAGAGGGACCAGCAGATGTGCTCCCCCGTGACATCAGTTCATCTCAACGAGACCCCATGATTTCCCGCGAATCTACTGCAAACAAATAGATGTGATATAGACTAGTTTTGTATAATAGAAAAAGCGCAGATTTTGGGGACTTTTTTTTCTGCATCTCTTGGTCTTGGATTCTTCATGTCTCACTAATTTAGTTTCCGTCCGACTATACAACGAAAGCAGTGGTTGCATGTTGGAGTTCATTGCACTTGCCTCCTTGAGCACGAAGGCTCTCTGAGCGCTTGCTCAACTCAAGGCTGGTTGGGTCTTTAGCCTTCATTCCTTTGACACTTCTGGGATCAGGGATGCTATATTTCTGTATATCATATAGAGTCATTCTTCAAGTTTTGTTCCATGTTCCTGGCACTTCCCCAATCTAACGCCCATCTCAAGTATGGAGTTCGACGATCGCAGAATGAAATTCCCACGAGAAGTTGAGGAAAGCACCTCAAAGATCGAGACCGTGGATGAAGGAGATCCCTTCGGGGACGAACGCAATGCCGATGTCAAATACAAGACCATGACCTGGTGGTGTGTATTAACTTTCTCTCCACACTGTTCTTCTGACAGTCTCTAACCGGGTGACCAGGCAAGCTGGCATAAGTGAGTCCTCGCTTGTTCGAAAGATTTTACAATTTACAATTCAGTCGGTCTGATGGGAGTAGTTATGATGGCGGAGACAATATCTCTGGGTATCCTTGCCCTTCCAAAAGCGCTTTCGACCCTAGGCCTTCTTCCGTAAGTGTCCTTGGAATTTCCATGAACCCCTTTGTGCTCGAAACTGAATCGATCACAGGGGCGTCTTAGCAATCATCGGCGTCGGGGTCGTTTCCACCTATACCGGACTGGTCATCGGACAATTCAAATGTCGATATGTGCAGGTCCATAGCATGGCTGACGCCGGCGCATTACTGGCAGGAAGCTTTGGGCGTGAGGTGCTCGCGATTGCACAATTGACGTTTTTCGTATTTGTCATGGGCAGTCACATTCTCACTTTCTCCATGATGATGAACGTTCTGACAGACCATTCGAACTGTACCGTACTATTCTCCTTAGTGGGCTTAGTCGTCTCCTTCGCCCTCACGCTTCCACGACGACTTGAAAACCTATCACATGCCTCTTTTATCAGTTTTCTCAGCATCATGATTGCGGTCTTCGTAACCATGGGTGGTGTCTCTTCTCTGCACGTTGGTCCGAAGAGCGTGACTGCCTTTTCGCCAACACCTACATTGCACGATGCCTGTGTTGCTGTTGCAAACATTGTCTTTGCACATGCTGGTCATGTCGCCTTCTTCACCCTTTTCTCGGAGCTTGAAGACGTCAATGAATATCCAAAAGCCCTGGCGCTCTTGCACGCGAGCGAGATCCTTTTCTACACATTGACCGCAACCGTGATGTATGCTTTCGTTGGTCCGGGTGTTGCTTCACCTGCTCTAAACTCTGCTGGAAAACTACTGAGAAAGATCGCATATGGGATTGCCATTCCGACGGTACGTTTCTTAAGAAAGAGATGGCAAGCGTGACTTGAAGACTAGCTGATGAAGATGCACAAGATTGTGATTGGGGGTGTCGTGAATGCTCATGTCGCTGTCAAGTTCATCTACATTCGCATTTTCCGGGGTTCCAATGCAATGCATACCAGGTCTTTTATCGCCAACGGCACATGGGCTTTGATTTGTCTTATTCTTTGGCTGGTTTCGTGGGTAATCGCTGAAGCCATACCAGTGTTCAACGATATTCTGGGCCTCGCGGTAAGAATCTTCGATGTAGAACGCAGACCATCCACGAAGAAATACTGACGGTTGCTCGTAGAGTTCGCTGTTTGCCAGTTGGTTTTCCTTTAGCCTCTGCGGCATATTTTGGCTACATCAAAATCAGGGTCAATGGTTCAGCACTTGGAAACAAAATATTCTGTTCGGTGTGAATATCCTGATCATAGTGGTTGGCCTTCTTATTGTGAGTTCTTACAAGATTCTATATCTCCAGCTGGCTCGACAATGCTTGAAGTGTAGCTGACGGCAACAGTGCTTTCTCGGGGTGTACTCGTCTATCGCTTCAATGAGAAGAGACTTGAAAGATGGAGTTGGTGGCGGGAGCTTCTCTTGTGCGAACAATGCATGATCCAGCGAACCTGGACGTTTCCTCACTCGTTATGATGTTACTGGGACCAAATTGAAAAACTTCTGTTTTTATGAAAGCAATACGACAAGGGTTCGTGATTGGATATTGGTAGGATCTTTTTTAGAGGCATCGGAAAGTGGTGATTGGACAGGATTGCGCAAGCGGGTTGTTGGAAAATCATTTTTGTTCATGGTTGGGTGCTACTTGGCATCTAGCTAGGGCTTTAGACTACAGCTGTCTTTTTCTGGATGAGCATCACTTTGTGAGTTGAGATGGCTTTTGATACTTGTACAAACAAGATTTGTCGCATTATCCATACGCCAACTTGAGCCTCCAAGGAATAACCCTGCAGGTTGAAGGTTCAGGTAGAAAACGAGATCACCCTGAAACATGTTGCCTGATGATAGGATAGCTCGTATAGTAGTAGCCTTGGTCAATGCTAGCGTCGATAATAGACCAGTGCAGTCTAGCGGACCAGCGTATGTCTTGCATTAGTGCATCACTCCAAGCCCGAGAAACAATCTGTCTTTTCCAGAGCCTTCCGGAAATAATTTCAGAAATGCCGAACTGCTCCGCGTGAGGAAGAACCAGGTTCTTGACGACATTTCTAGAGTATATTCGATAAGATTCCTGGATGTGCTGTGCTGCACCCAGGCAAACCGTTGAAACAACCTATCTGCCTGCTTCTTTCTTTTTGAATCCCTGCCCTCGGAATGCGGGCCACGATCCCCGAAGCGCATGTACAGTACTGCCTTTTATTCCAGTCGATGCGATCATGGTGACAGTCCATAATAAATGAGCTGGCAGGTGGAAAGTGATAAATGAGGAAGGCTGTGTAGGAGGATAGATACACACATACCACGTAACAGCATCAAACGCGTGGCTTGCTTCTGCTGGAATACTTTAAAGCATGCGTAGTCCCTAGATTCAGCCTCCTGGCACAATTGACAGCACACGAGTGTTGTGCTCAGGCCGAGCAAAAGACTGTCTTGCTACTTATGACCCTTTTGATAAATTTGCTGTCATGGGCGGTATTAAAAGCGAGTCGAGAACAACAAGTATATACATAGTAAAGCGAGGCGAGACAACTTACGTACATAGAATCAATCAATTCGGAATGACCCAAAGAAGAGCAATCATCGAACCACGCACCCTTGAAGCCCTGCAGTGCAGCCAGAGTGCGCTCGCTGATGATTTATTCCCGTGCTCAGAATGGCCTATGCAGGTTCGAAGCCTCTCGCTCTGAAGCTGCCACGAAGAGCAGTATAGGAGTTTCTGATAATGCATTACCTACCAATCGATGGCTCCAGGCCTGCACGTCGCTTCAGACATCCTCCGGATGCGTGAAGGAAAATATATATCAAAGTTGACTTTGAAGGTATCCGCATCTCCCACCATCATCGTCAGCCTCATCTCATGCTTTCCACCCAAACAAACAGTTGACTCATTTGCAGAGTCGGACCACGGTAAAGGTCCAACTGCGGCGATGATTCGCACAACACTTATTCACTTGCTGAATCCATCAATGTTCGATGTATCACCCTGGACACTATTCCAGAAGCGTGCCACAGCGTTCTGAGCGATAGTCGACCCTCTGTAGCGTTCCCGAAAGTAATTGAAAAGAGCGAATTCGTCGCGGGTAAGCACGTATCCGTCGGGGTCTCTTTCTAGTTTCCGCCAAAGATCCCGAATCGCGTTTTCGAGTGTTTCGCTGGTTTCCGAGTCGATGTGGCCGTCTTCGCTGCTCCGGGCCCGGTCCAAGGCTTGCCGAAAGCCGCCTTGATTGACGGATGAATTGGTCATTAGAGTGCCACTCGTCGACTTTCGGCGCTCAGGCCCTCTTCCTTTTTGTAGTGGATGATGTTCAGAATGCCAGGATACCCAGGGGCCGAGCTGCTTCTCGAAGGCTCTCCAGAGAACGGGGTAGTCACAACATACGCTGCAATGTGAATCTTGGGAGCGAGAGAAAACTGTCTGAATTGGAGATCGCGTTGGCTTTATGACATTTAGCGAGCGTGTGTGCGTGCAATTCTGGGACAGTTCTGAATCGACGTACCTACAAGTCACGTTCCATGAAATCTACAACCTTCGCTAGCAGAGCACTGACGTCTTAAGCCATACAATAATCTCTCGGCATGCCATATGGCCTATAGCAAACTATTCGCAATTTGCCTGACGTATGTCAACAAATCAGAAAGCAGCTGTTCATGGAGCTTTCCTGCTAGATGATTTGGAAGCAAGCAAAACATCTGAAGGTCGCCGAGGGATGCAGTCCTATGGATGCGAAATTCTCATAATGAGGAACCTGCTAGTCTGAACGGCCATATGGCAGGTGGGGTTCGCGACGGCCTCACCCGCTGTCGCAGTGGGTAGACTTGAGCGTACAGTAACGGTTTTTTCGCTCGAGGCTCCATGGTGGGTTCAGCCGCCAGGGCCGAGACCTAGCAAGGAATCATGAGAGCACTTTAGTAGGCACATTAAGGAGCCAGTAGGGGCCGCAGAGCAGCCAAGATGAAACAACTCGCTGGCCACGCGGCCGAGGAGGATGTGAAGTTGTGCAAGATATTGCCTCTGTTCTAGCCCACCTCGGAAAATTTCTTTGCTTGTGCAGGGTATATATGGAGTTCGTGGAGTTCTGAATCATCTTTTGATACGGACTTTGTTGAAGTCCGCATGGTCCGGTGCTTGAGTTAAGTGGGGTCGCAAAAGCCTTACTGTGTAGGTACATCTTGTTTGCTGAGAGATGAATTGGTCAGCGGCGAAACTAAGCGACTCATTCTCACCAACAGAACGTTGAAATTCGAATCAGGATGCCATGCCCGGTCAGTCAATTCGGATATCGGGCAGCCCACCCCGGAGCGGAAGAGGAGCAAGTTGGCTGCATAGCATACCATGCCCTCGACTGGTCTCCTTTGCGCCTTGAACAGCGAAATCCTTCTTTGCAGGCATGGCAAGTTAGTGAAATCCTTGAATTTCGATTGAAGCCATCCAGCCATATATTACCGACAGAATCGCAGTCTGTTCTTGATAAATGATGATTGGACCGGTCAATTGTATGCTTCTTTCAAGCCACACAAGCTAGTGGTCTTGTCTCATTTGTTCCCTTGGTGTTGTACTTGACTGATGTTGGCTCCACAAAAGCCAAGTTGTCATGGCAGCCCATGCTTACTGAACACATTGGCTTGCAATGTCGAACTGGGAAGACAATTTGCAGCTCGAACGCAAGTGCAGATTTTGAAACCCACTTCGCTAGGGTGAGGATCTTGCAGGAAAGCACTGTTACCTGCTCGGCTGGCCGTGAACTATCCACGGTATTTTGGGCGACTGTGACCCTGGACTGCATGAACATCGATACAGTTTCCAGATGGCGATCAGAAGATGGTCCGATAAATTGTAGGTATCCCGCCGAAAATGCTCAACTGCCGACGCTCCCTCTCCAGGTTTCTGGTTGTGGATCAGGTAATGATCATCCGAGAGAGGAAAGGAGTGGACCAGGGACGGGTACCGCTCCAAATTCCCAGAATTAGCATCTCTCGCAGCTGCTCAGACAGAACTGGACTGAAGTTCAAGTCAGCGCTTCGCGTTCGAGCTAACCACAACATAAGTAAGCGAACCTGCTCGAAATGACACAGCGTGTGATTGATCAACTGAACGTATTGTCGGCTTTTCCCTCATGGGTCTCTGAGGCTGCACAGAGGAGGTGATTCGGGTGAAAGATCACAACAATTGACAGCTTTACCGAAGCGCAGCGTACACTGGTTGGCTGAGAGCGTTGTATCTTGCAGGTTAGCATGCCCAGACTACGCTTCTGCTTTACTGCCAATTCAATCTGACTAGACCAGGAGCACGTTCTGCACTCAGTGTAGTAGATAAGTTGACGGCCGCAAGTGCTTGACGAACATGGTGCTAGAGCAAATGGTTTCCTCAATGAAAGATGTGTTTCAGGGTGTAGCCTTCTGCACGAGAAATGATTCGGAATGTTCGATGTCTGCAGAGGTGGGAATACAGACGAAGAGCAACAGAGTTTCGGCACAGCACGCCACCCTGCCCTCGTTTCAGCTGCGCCAAACTCTGTAGAGCGCGCTCAAGTTCTGAATTCAACAACAGATCCGTCGCACTCTCCATTGACCTTCTGATCGAAGCAATGCCTTCCTCTTCAGATAGTCTCCAGTCCTCCGGCTCGCAGTCCGTCTTTATGAACTGAGGTGCGGTAGAGCTGTTTGCCTCTCTGCTCGAAGCGCATTTCGACCTGGACTTCCAGGGGCACCTCGTTTGTTTGTTCCCTGAAAATCCGCTAAAATCGATGTTAACGTTCTTTTAATGTGCGCTGCAGGCCTTGTCCATGTTGGAAAGAACAGGAATTCGGCAATTACAAGACTACAGCAAGAGGACAGAAGAAGGAGGAAAGCGACGTGAAGCGGTTGGAATTAACTTTGGGGCATCCAGGCTTTCGCCTAAGCGCATCTACAGCCACAACTTCCCGAGGCCTCAAGGCCCAAGCTTCGTAAGAAGACTGTATCCAGTCTTCAGTTCTGATACGAGAGGACGAGCATGTTTGGTTTCCTACAAATAACCACTGCTAGCTGCTGCGTCTTGTCAGTGATCGTCCGGGGTGTGTTTCATCGAGATGCCAGAATATACGTGTAATTCTTGATTGACCCATGCCCGCTGCTCAACTTCAAGTAGCGGAGTTTTGGTTTATAGGCTACATGGTCATACCATGTGGTCTTATTGTCCTGTAGAGGGTAAAGCTCTATCGTTCTCCGGGTATGGACGATTCAGGTAGGATTCAAGGATCCTTCTCCCAGCGGTCCTTCCAAAGCAATGTGCCGCAGATGAATCGACTCTAGAGATTTGACGCTGGCACAGGGGAATCAATGCTGCAATCACCTCAATTGTTGCAATTTGAGATCTCCTTCTCGAGCCCACAGATGTTGGACCCCTTCCTCACCAGCCCTTTTGATAGATGACTAATCCGCTCTCAAAAACATGTGGTTTGCCCTCACTCTTCATAGGCTACGAACGACGAACTACATTTTGCTGTTATTCGATCACTATTCCCTTTTGATTTCCACAATTTGGAATTAAGTCTCTTGAGGCTCGAAAGTCGAAACTGAGCAACCCAAGGTACCGCAAACATGGTGTATTATTTCACGTCGAATGTGGTCGAACCCCCCGCTTTCATCTATGTCGGGAAAGACAAGTTCGAGAGTACGACGGAAATTTTCCAGCGCCAGTGACAAAGCACTGATTTCTTCTGCTGTCAGATGAGGACCTCATCAAGTATGGGTTAGAGCAGGACGTCTGGTACTGTGATCTGCGCATCCTTTGCCTTCATTTGGCGCATAACGACTAACGTTGACTTTATTGTCCCCCGGCAGGGTTGGTCACTATGTTCTCTTTCAGTTTCCAGACGGCTTTTAACTGGCGATTAGTTCCACGTCGACAATCTCTCCAGTGCTCACGTTTACTTGCGCCTCCGTGACGGCGAAACTTGGGATAATATTCCGCAGAAGCTGTTGGATGACTGTGCGCAACTCACCAAAGCGAATTCGATAGAGGGTCAGCCATAAGTTTCACGAATTGCCCATGAATCTGAAGCTCATGAGCCGTACAGGAAACAAGAAAGACAATATAACAGTCATTTATACGCCATGGTCCAACCTTATGAAAGACGGCTCCATGGCGACCGGCCAAGTCTCCTTCCACAATCAGAAGATGGTCCGCAAGGTATTCGTACGAACCCGCGAAAACGCTATCGTCAATCGGCTCAACAAAACTCGTGTTGAGAAATTCCCCGACCTCATGGGGGAGAAAGAGGAGTACCTGAAGAAGAAGCGGAAGGAGGAGAGACGGATATGGGAAGAGAAGAAGGCCCAAGAGAAGAAGGAGAGGCGAGAAAGAGAACAATTGAAGTGGCAGAAAGAGCATGCTTATGACGATCTGTTCAGCGAGGAAAACGTCCAACAGAGCAGCAACCAGGATCGAGATCCAAACTTTCTCGACGACTTTATGTGAACACGCGTTTTACGGCTTGCATAGCAGCGCTGCGGCGTCGCATTATTTTTGGATGGGGCCTTTTCTGATATCAAATCATGGAAACTTACCATAAAATATCGGTCCATTGAGAAACAATAAAGAAGCTCTTTATATGTTTTCTCGAACTTAACCGAACTACTACGGATTACTTGCGTAGCTATAAATAGTCTTACTGTGTTAGTTGTGTACCAGCCCTCTTATCAATAATCATTGGCTTACGCCACGCGTACATGATCTTGAATCCGATCTCGAAGCAAGCAAGTATATGTCATGGAAAGAATTCCAGAGACTTCCAATTATAGCAATTTGTCGAGTGTTTCTGCAATGGCGCTGCACCATGAAGTTGTAAGTTGTAATTGATCTCATAGTTTGGCTGGATGCGCTAGTGAGAGATGCGGATGTCGGCAGGAAACCAACCGCGCGCTAGTGATGTTGACAGCTTACCTGCGGTTCTGGTTTCGCAACACCGGGGCCGATTTAGCTCAGCTTGCGACCATTGAAACCGTTTCACAGCAATTTAACAAGAGTGACGATGCCTGAAGACGTACCGTCAGATGCGCCGCAAGGTCAGGATCTCGCTAGACGTCCGGGATGATCACTTACAATTTCAAACAGGCCAGAAACCCAAGAAAAACAAGAAGAACAAGGGCGCAACCAAAGGGAAGGTGCAAGATGGGCAAGAAGTTGAAGCTGAACACGCCGAAGATGTTTCGGGCGGGCAAACTGAAGATAAAGGAGAGCAATTGGATTCAAAAGTGCGTTCTCAGACAAGATAGAGTACACTCGATAAATCTCGGCTGAGACCAAATGACAGGGCGGACATGTTACGGCCGTGAACGGCGCGTCCAAAGAACAGACCGCGGAATCGAACAGGCAAGATGATACCACCGACGACACGCCGTTGGCGGAACCCGTACATGGCCAGGAAACTGGCCCCGCCGGTGACGAAATCGAGCACCCTACATCAGACAGCCTCCAGTCGAAGGACAGATTCGATGCGCTTGTACGAGATCGTGATTCACTACGAGCCGAAGTAGCAGATATGCGGCGGTCTCTGGAGGAATTCCAGTCTAAACACCGCAGCGATATGGAGGCTTTACAAGAGAAATTGGCCGAGGCGGAAAAAAAGAAGGAGCATGCTGAGACGCAGTTCCAGAAGCTCTTGGAAAGAGTGAATACAATCAAAGCGCAGCTTGGTGAAAGGCTTAAAGAAGATGCCGTAGGTAGTGCCATATGAGAAGCGCCGGAATCTGTGCTGAAACTTCGCAGGAAGAATTAGCCCAAGCGAACTCCAGAATCGAAGAGCTGGAGGAGCAGAACGCAAACCTCAAAGCCGAACTCGATGCTAAGAACTCGGAGCTGACAGAAGTAGCAGAGCATGCTGAACAACAGTCGAAAGAGCTCTCCGCTTTGCGCGATCGAACCAGTTTATCACAGCAGAATTGGCTGAAAGAGAAAGACGAGCTGCTTGAACAACAATCATATCTCCAATCTGAATTTGAACAAGCGAAAGAGGCCATGCATAACTGGGAAATTCTTGCCATGGAGGAGCGGTCAATACGAGAAAACCTCGGCGAGAAAGTCTTAGATCTCGAGGAGCAGCTCTCTAGCCTTCGAGCTGCATACGACAAAGCTACAGCCGAACGTGATACTCAAATAGCGACCGTGGATGGCTTGCAACGCGCCCTTCAAGAAATTCAAGCAGGTACGTATTCTTCGAAAGGGCGGGTAATAGCTCAAGCTAACGAGTTACAGCCCGAAAACAAGAACTGCGCGAGCTCGTTGAGAGCTCTGATGCACAGCTCGAAGAGCTCAGAAAATCTCTTCGGGACGCGGAGAAGAGGGCGTCTGAGGCCGATACTGCACTACAAGCTGCTCAGGAAGAACTCCAGAGGGTGCGGCCGTTTGAGAAGGAGGTCAAAGAGAAGAACCTTCTCATAGGAAAGCTAAGGCATGAAGCGGTCACACTGAATGACCATTTGACGAAGGCTTTGAGGTTCCTGAAGAAAGGCAAGCCGGAAGACAATGTGGACAGGTAACTTATTTTCCCTCATTTCCTCGTCCTTGTTCTCCTATCTCAATTGAACCCCATACCTCTGATCCTGGATTTTGCTTACCAATCGTAGGCATATCGTTACGAATCATCTCCTGCATTTCCTTGCACTTGATCGGTCGGATCCCAAGAAATTCCAGATTCTGCAGCTTATTGCTGCTCTCTTGGGATGGACAGAAGGTACGTCAACATGTATTCGCTCGATGAATGCTCGATTTTCTCTTCTTTCCATCCTCTCTGCCACTTTTCCATGAGACCAGTCCTAACTAAGCAACAGAGCAACGTGAGCAAGCAGGCCTTGCGCGTCCAGGTACTTCGAGCACACCTGGAAGGCTCAGAGTCCCTAGCACATCCGTGCATCGGACTCCAAGTACTCCAACCCTTACGGCCGAATTGTTCGACAATGGAACTTCCAGCAAGGAGTCACTTGCGGAACTCTGGTCCAATTTTCTTGAACAAGAAGCACAGGCTGGAAGTGAAAGTGGTCCAAAAGTGGGGAGCCGGATCGGCTCCCCAAGACCTTGAATTGCATTCTATCTACCAAGCAGCATCGAGCCTTGAGCCTTAGATTTTGTTCCCCAGGTACATGTTCATGTTGCTTATTCGCTGTCTGGGTATGATATCTCCCGACATATTGATGTAATCTACCTACGATAAGCAGGTTCTTATCAATATAATTCCGGTTGTACTTAGATTGCAGGCAATAAATGAGAGCAAGGCGAGCACGAGACAATGTCCAGCGAATATTGAACAGCGTGAAATCCGGTCCATAAATCCACGAACAAGTCCAGAATCACGCTCCGACACAGCCACCGCCTTCTTTCTGCCAGGAGACCACATACAGACTGTGGGATTTCCCCAGAAATTAGCAATAATAACCGAATGTTCAATTGACCTTTATGTCTTTCCAATTGAACTTGCGTTCGATTCGTTCAGTATCGCGCCGTTTTCCCTCGTCACTCTGCTCCTATTCGAACCAGACAATGGTTGCCAACGCCGGTATGAACCTTTCAACCGACACAATGCCCACAACATGACGGATGTCCCTGAATGCGCCAGTTAACACAACAGACTGACAATCACATACGCGACACTGAGCTCGAAGCTGACAATCAATTCGATAATGTACAGTTCAGAAATACCGCCCTGTCGTGGTTTCCGGCCCGTCTGGGACCGGAAAGTCCACTCTCCTCAAGAGGCTCTTCGCCGAGTTCCCTGATACTTTTGGATTCTCCGTTTCTCGTGCGTTTCTCTGTTCTGCTGCCTCATTTGCGGCGCAGACAACACGAAAAGGATGTTAACTTCTGAACTGACCGTGTACCGTTCTTATGGAAAGACACCACTCGTGCCCCACGACCAGGCGAACAGAACGGCCGCGAATACTACTTCGTGTCAAAGGAGGAATTCCTCGACCTTGTCGCTCAGAATGGATTCATCGAACATGCCCAATTCGGTGGGAACTACTACGGCACCAGCGTCAAGGCGGTGAAGGACATTGCGGAGAAGGAACGGATATGTATTCTTGATATCGAAATGGAGGTACGCAGTCATCCATGATTCTCTTGTTGACTCCCCTCCGTTCAACAAATATTGTTGAAACTGAGCCTTTGACTCAAACGTGCTGATTCGCGTTATTCTTGTCTGTTCATTACAGGGCGTAAAGCAGGTCAAGAAAACAGATCTCAACGCCCGCTTCGTCTTCCTTGCGCCTCCTTCCATGGAGGAGTTGGAGAAGAGACTCCGCGGCAGAGGAACCGAGACGGAAGATAGCTTGAACAAGAGACTTACGCAGGCGAAGAACGAGCTCGAATACGCGAAGCAGCCCGGTGCTCATGACAAGATTATTGTCAACGATGATCTGGAGAAGGCTTATACTGAATTACGGGATTGGATCGTGGATGGTGGTAACTTTGGAGCGGGGGCACAGCAATGATAGCTGGTGATTTGGAAACTCTGTCTATATAGACCCATGTGTTGATACCTCAGCCTTAGATTGTTTTGATTCTTTGATAGATGTTACAAATTCAATGCAAATAATCAGCTATCTGATACTCTTTGAAGTCCAGGAAAGTTCAAATTTGGACATGTCCTCATTAAAAATCAAGGAAACTAAGCACGTGCAGCGGTAAGAGACGCTTTCTCATCCGGTTCTCCTACAGTCCACAAGCAATCAAGTCTGAAGAAACGAACGAGAAGACCAGTAATTTCTCCAAGGAAGAGTGTAAGATGAAAGGATACTAGCTAGGAGAAAACAGAGTTAAACGTGGATATCTGTAAGAGCCTGCCGGCAAAACATTTGCAGTACAAAAACAAGTCACACTCAAAACTGCCTTTTAATTATCTGTATCTACCTCCCCAGCTGCATTCCGTAGCGAACGAACGCTTGCTACGGACATGTCACGTCCCGCCAGCCTTTGCGACCGACCAACTAGTAGCCATTCATGGTCATCCGCTGGGAGTTACGGCTGAGCTCTCTTTCAGCGGAGGGGCTGATCGGACGGCCGCCGGAGTGGCCACCCGCTGCGCTGCTCTCCTTCAGAGCCAGCAGTTGCTTGGCTCGGAAGGTCTCGTAATGGATCTGGCTGGTGGTTTCGATGAGGTCTTGGAGATGCGTACGGGTGAGGAAGTTTCGCAGGTAGACAAACTCGCAGTGATTCTCGTCCTCAACGTTAATGACACCCCAGCGGTTCTGTCTGCCGCGGACCTGCTTGCCATTGACGACAATGGTCTTTTCGCTGCCGACAACAGCGAACGGGATAATATCCTGTCGGCCAGTCAGACAATGTCCGTCATACATTACCAGTTGGCGAGCAATCGAAAAATACCTTGATTTGAGTATTGAGAGCACGCTCCTCGTCGTCGAGCTCGTCGTTATCATAGGGATACATCTTCAGGTTGTGGAAGGCAAACTCCTCCTTGATCCGTTCCTTGAAAGCCTGGCGCTCTTCAAGGGTCAGGGAATCGGCCTTAGCGATAACAGGGACGACATTGACGACATCCGACAGCTTCTTGAGAACGACAATATCAATGGGTTTCAGACTGTACAGATTTCGTGTCAGTCTTTCAATTCAATGGAGCAGGTAGATGCCGGGAAAATGCTCACGCATGTCCAGAGGGCTGAATGAAGAACAAGCAGCAATGGATGCGAGTATCCTGAATGTAGCGGTCGCGCTGAGCGGTGAGCTCCTTGCGGAGATATGCTGAGTGCTGGTCCTTGATGTACTTGACAATAGGGTCCCAACTACACTGTTATTAGCCTCTCTCCTGAAATTTGCTGCGACAGATTGACGTATACCATCTCTCGTTGTTGACCTGATCACCGTAGCCGGGAGTATCGACAATGTTTAGTCTCAGACGTACACCGTTTTCCTCAATGACTAGTCACCATTGTCAGCTCCTTTTACTTCCTATTGCTTGCAGCTCTGTAGACGTACTATGAGATACTGTCTGGATCTCTGTGGTAGAGCGTACGGGCTCATTCGGGGTCAAACGACCCTTGGAGTCGATCAAGTGAGAGGCGAAGATGGTGTTGATCAGAGTAGACTTTCCAAGACCGGTTTGACCTGCAGTTCAGGGTCATAACATGTCAGTCAATGTAAAGGGCCAGCAAAACGTCTAAGAGCCATTGTTTACGTACCAACACACATCACGTTGAACTGAAAGCCACGCTTCAACAGCTTCCGCTCAATCTGCGAGGTGATGCTGTCGAAACCGACATGGCTGCGGGGATAAACCACGTTCGAAGGTGCCGAAGCTGTGCTGGCGGAAGCAGCCATGGTTGACGGATGTTTCGTATGAGGCTGTAGAAGGATTCAGGAACCGAAAGCAGATGGATGAGAAGTGAAATGAAGAAAGGATTCAAACGAAGGAAAGAACAAGCTGAGGGCCGTTCGAGGATATAATATGGTAAAGCTTTCCCCAGGAGCAACTGCTCTCTCCGTATCTCGCTGCTATCATCGAACTGATCCCCCTTAATTGTTGTCGCTCTTCTCAGGGGGAGAGCCATCTAGGCCCAGTTGGGATTAGCGGCTAGTGGCAGTTCTCCAGACCAGATCCAAATAACCGAAATCGTACAGACGAGATTCCTGTACAGCTTCAAATTTGATCTCGGCGATCGAAAGAGCCCGCAGAGGCAACAAGACATTCATTTAAAGTTCTTTTTTTTCTCCTTCAATTATTTCCGTTTTCTATCAACGTCTATTCCTCTTCGTCCGACGACCTCCTCACCAGCCATGGCTTCACGATTGCTCCCCTCCGCCGCCTTCCCGCAGATTCTTCCACGGATGTTCCTGTCGTCGATATCTTGGTCGTCATCCTCTGCCGCAGGACGCTGGTCCCAGTTCTTGCAGAAATCCTCCGTTCTCTCTCAGACCCTTTTGCGACCTGCCGCGATCACTCTAAGCCTCCCCGGGTTGCTGTCCGATATCTGGGATTCCGTCCTCCGTGCCGTCCCAAAGAAGAAGACCTCGCATATGAAGAAGCGCCACAGACAGATGGCCGGCAAGGCTCTCAAAGATGTCAAGAGTCTCAATACTTGCTCGGGATGTGGTCAGGTCAAGCGCGCACATGTGTTGTGCCCGCATTGTGTGGAAGGTACGTCTACGATTAGTACTTGTTGTATCGAGTGTTCCAGATCTGACATCGTGCGTGCTCGGTAGATATTAAAAAGCAGTGGGGGAAGACTCAGACAGCATGAAACGAATTTTAGGAACAAAAACGATAAATATAGATTTGGGGGTCTTTGGGCATTGTACTTCTATATGAGGTGTGGGTTACACGCTGCATGGCATTCGGCGTCTGGTTACGATGGGAAAATCAATCTA
Organism: Evansstolkia leycettana; assembly: GCA_000787455.1. Lineage (NCBI taxonomy): Eukaryota > Fungi > Ascomycota > Eurotiomycetes > Eurotiales > Aspergillaceae > Evansstolkia > Evansstolkia leycettana. The sequence goes on along the minus strand of JSYV01000019.1, from coordinate 41,290 downwards.
GTTTTGCTTGTATATCACGTGTACTTTTTCATATAACCATATCAAGATCTCTTTCGATTCACCGTAAACTATAACATTAACAGTCTTGAGCCATTGGCTTGAAGAATCAACAATTGCGAAGGTCGCTGCTCTTCGAGCGCATGACCCTCACCGACTTCCAGGAATTTTCGTCCTCCGCACCTACAGTGTCACTCACCAGCGGAGCGATAGCGTAGTGATAGATATTATCCGACCCAACAGCGCTCTAGGAGCTGCTTCTTCCAAAACACGTATCTCCCTTACAGTAGGGGAGAAATTGAAGATGGTAAGATCAATAACTTATCATTGACTGTTCTCCCTAACATGGCACCTGTTCCCAGTCAAAACAATACCTGTCGTGGGGCTCCTCAGATAATGGTACGTATTGAATCCGCCATCCACCTTCTCTCAAGTATAATAAGCAGCTTGAAGCATCAGTCTATGTACTAAACGATTGACTAGCGCATCCGATCGATATCTTCTCTCTGGCAGTGACCGATAAACAGATATTGTCCGCATCAGGCGCATCATCTCTCAAGGTCCATTCAACCACAGACCCGGACTTCCCATTGGTGCAATCTATCGATGGAGCCCATAAGGTCGGTTGCCATCATATCGTGACTAATGCAAAGGGTTCCCGAGCAGTGAGCGTTGGATTTGGTGGTGATATCAAGATCTGGTCTTGCAGTGACGGGGTCTGGTCGGAAGACAAGTCAACCTTAGGTAACGATTCGACATGTTCCGGCCACATGATATTCTTGACCCTGTGAAACTGACTCAAATGCAGCACCTGTGGCAGAGTCCTCTGAGATTTGGGCGCCAGCATTGTCAGAAGATGGACAATTTCTCGCTGGCGTTACTCAAGACGGCCATATCAGAGTGTGGGACTTGAATGCCAACGGCGAACAAATTCGCGATTATGAAACGAAAGGAAGCTTCGGCACATGTTTAGATCTGGTAGGTTTAAAGACTCATCCCACTCCACATTGATCCTGCGCTGACATACAATCTACAGTCGGCCGACGGCCGGTTCATCGCTAGTGGCCACGAGAATGGCAGCGTCTACATCTTCAGCACTGAAACAGGCCGCATGCCCTTTTCACTTTCGGGTAGATCTCTCTTTCGGCCTCCACGTCATTCAAGCATGCTCGGAGAAACATGAATCCTAACGGCATATAGGACTGGTCAAGCCAGTACGAGCTGTGGCTTTCTCCCCGGGTGGGAAACTGCTCGCTGCAGCCGGAGATTCCAAGGTCATTGTTCTTTATGATACGTCGTCTGGAGAACAAGTCGCCAATCTCTCAGGACACTCCGCATGGATCCTGACACTTGACTGGAGCCACACGGGAGAATATCTGCTTAGCGGGTAAGTCCTCTCGATATCTTGCACTTTCGGCCATGGGTATCTGGACTGACAGCCATGAAGGTCCTTTGACGGAAAGGTCAAGGTCTGGTCCATCGACCGTCGAGCTTGCGTGGCAACTCATTCTGAGACCGAAAAGGCTATTTGGAGCGTAAAGTGGCTTCCAAAGATCGGGAAGACGGAGGGATTCGCAACTGCAGGCGCAAATCGAAGCGTATCGTTCTACCGGGAAGCCACTGGCGGTTGATATCTGCGTTCTTTCGAACTGGATGATGTTCCAAGCATATTTACGAATAGAGCAAAGGAGATGATCATACTTTGATTTCAGAACTTTCATGCAATCTGTATCATTCCTGCACAACTCGGTGGGTTCAATATCAGAAGGTTAGATCATATGAGAACTGTAGTAGTAAATGAACATGACAAAGCAGGGTATTTCATTTAGAATTTCATAACAAAGCCGCGTACTCTGCATCCATTCGCCCCAGGTTTCCCCTCCAGAAAAGCACTATTTCATCGTCTCGACAAACAGTTTGCGCATTCGTTTTAAGAATGCGCCAAAATCGCGATCCTCATTTACTATGTCGAGCTCTCGTTCCACCGCCGCCCTATCCAGCTTGGGACGCGTATGGAACACTTCATAGTCCCTGCCACCAGTCCCCAGCTCAAACCATGCCTCCGATTCCCAATCCTTTTCTAGTAAATGAGTGTAGACAAATTTCAACCGATCCTCTCTCCCAGCGCCTTCGATCCTTAGGCAGAGATAATCCTGCCAGAACTCTAGTTCGGGAACATTAAGTCTCGCCTGGGCGTCCAGATGCCGAGCGTGAGCTTTCTGCGCCTCTAACTTCTGATTGATCGCCTTCTGAGTCTCAGCAATCTGCTGCTTGAGTCGGTCGCGTTTAGCAAGGCGGGAGTCGCGCTCCAAAGTGATTGCAGAAATGGCGGCATGCATTTCGGCAGCTTCAGCTGCCTCCTTCTGGAGAGTTTGGGCGTGGGTTTGAGCTTTCAGTTGCAAGATCTCGATATCTCTCTGTTTCATACGTTGATCCTCTGCGGGAATTGCAATTAGTTGTGTTTGCTCGACTGTGGATTCATGCATTCTACCATTCTCAAACCGTACCTTGAAGTTCCGCCAAGTTGATTCTGAACTGGTTCCTCTCTTCCAACACTTGTTTCCTGCCTCGCTCGATAAACGCGTCGAATTTCGCGGTGAACTGCGCCATGCGGCTCCGCAAGTCCTCGAATCCAAAATTGATGCTAGGTAACGAGTCTGCCATGGATGGTGCATCTGCAGACGTGAGCGGCGGTCGTAGGCCACTGGTAGAGAGTGATGGTTCGAATGCAGCCATGATGACGGCGCTCCTCTGAGTTCGACGGGAATCGCTTGCTCGAGCAAGAGTCAATAGAGATGGGGCGTTGGTGTGTGTGTGCCGTTGAATGTGGAGGTCCGATGTCAATAAAGAGTAGCTTCCTGCCGCGTATCATCTGGTTATCAGTCATGTTATCGCAGGCGGGAAGGTTTTGTTGCGGTGCAACGGCGGGAGCTAACAAAAAATCGCTTGGCTTTTGATCAACCCAGTTAAATTTCCTACAAAAAAGAAACTTGGAAGTACAGAAAACCTTCCTTGCACTCGCTGCGTGCACAGCATATTTCGCAAATGGGTTTCAACAACGCTTAATTGATAAGGTTTACGAGCCGTCGGACAGCATCAGATTGACATAGACATCTTCTCCGAAATAGCACTTTCAGGTCTGTTGCTTGAAACAGACGTCATTCAAGCCTTGCTCTGTTCCCCGATATGATTACCAGACTACACCTCCTATGTATCGCCAAAAGCAGAGAACTACCAGATGGATGATCTCTATACGAGTGTCCTGCAATATGGGCACTTGGGAAAAGCAACGTATCTACCAGAAACACAATCATGGACCTTCTCTCGAAGCTTAACCCCACGTAAGTAGCCCACCTTTGCGATCAGGAAGCTTGAAGCTGACCAAGACTGCAGCGTCTTGGGTCCTATATGCGGGAGTGACGAGAACAACCGTTCAGCCGCCATCACACGTTCCCCGGGAATCTTCGTCAGAACGTAAGAGCGCGCCACACAAAGTACATCCCGAGCTTGTGGCTGCTTGGTCCTCCTTCCGTGACGAAGCGCTCTCCCGCGTGGTTTCCACTATGACAGACATATGCGACCCTCGAGTCTCTCCAATCTTTGACCTGGGAAATGCAGTGGATCTTAACGACTCATACGGCGGTCGAGTCATCCCAATTGCAGTGGTTGCATCCGGAGAATGCGGTAACTCTATATCTTTCCGGAAACTCGAAGAAGAGATCGTGGAATTGAGGCAGCAGGGATCAGTCAGGGTGCGCGTTCCATCTATCGGCACATCGGAGACTACCGAATGGATTGGATACGGAGCTCCAATTCGTCAAATCTCTTTTGCGCGGACGGTAGAAGAGAAGTCTACGTGGATGGCAGCTCGCTTTGCACAGTCGACAATCATATTCCGGCCTCTATACCATCAAAACCCAGTGCCTATGCACGTGTATCCTGAGAACGATTCGATACCGTCCTTCCGGCTGCACAATTCGCGTCTCGATGCAAATCCGATAGTAGACATCTCGACTTCTCAGACGGGAGGTTTCGCCCATGCCGATGTGACTTTTAATCCGTGGTATCAGAAGCAAGTGGGCATAGTGGACGATAGAGGCAACTGGAGCATATGGGAGATATCCGGACGACAGAGGCGGAGGAAAAGCAATTGGACAGCAGAATGCCTAAGGTCAGGCTCCCTGCCCTGGCTGGATGTTAGAGGTAGCTTAGAGCTCGATAATCAGCCTCATCACGACGGCTGGGCAAAAATTGAGTGGGCAGGAGACGTCAATAGCTTTATCGTCTGTGATCGACGTTGCGCCATGCTCTATCGGATGGATGTTGATACGGTCTTGCCATACGCCATCGAGCTTGGATGGAAGAGGAAGTCAGAATGGATCCTGGATATCCAGCGCAGCTCGTGCAATCCGTCACACATGTTCATCCTGACAACATCCCGCATTTTCTTACTGGATGTCAATCCCAGTTTGCTTCCCATCACTGGGAAAGAGGGTAGACCTTCGCTGTACCCTCGACTGATCTGGCGACATTTTCGAGACTCAGAGGATACAACACTGCGGCTAAGCTCTTTATTTGTTGAAAAAAGTATGGTCTTGTATGCTCTAAGTGTTTTCATATTCGTGCTAATGTTCCTATGAAGGCTTCTACCTTGTCTTGTACTCTCGCCTGAATCTGTTCGCGCAAGCTTTCCAGTGCCCTGTGTCACTAGATGGTAGTCCGGATACGTCATCAGCTCCTGATCCGTTCATTCTCGATCTTCCAGAAATTTCGGAGAGCGCAACAGATCCCGTTCATGGTGGAGATGGCCCGCACATCTCAACTCTCATCTTCAAAGACCTTGGGCACTGCTCATCACTGGTGATGAGGAAAGATAATGAGCTAAACTTGAATCTGATAAAAGCTTTTTCGATCGACTCGCGCCTCGCAGTTCATGAATCACTATATATTTCACCGACTGGAGAGTACGATGAATCGCTTCGACGTGACATATTACGGCTGAAAAGGCGTCAACCCGGAGTGCAAAGGCGCCAAAAGGCCGTCGATGACAACTTTATTGTGGATGACTGGGACGAATCTGTGCTGAGTACTGGCGTTCTCACATCGCCACATGCTAGGAAATTAGACCCAGAGACGCCGACTGACCCCACGCAGTGGACTGTCGACTATACACCAGTCTACTCCATTGCTATAGGAAGGCTAACAACGGTTCCGAGGAGACTACCACTTGACCGACCTCTGGGAACAGGCTTCAGCCAAGCGCTTGGAGAATTAGAGACAAGAATATCTGGCGTACTTCGAGGCGATGCCGACACAAGTGTGACTTTGTAAGTCCCATACTCCTCCTTGCCCATCCTGAAAGCCAAAATAGACTTTCTGACGAGACGTAGACTCGAAATACTTGGTAGCAGCCCGCTCTTGGACGACATAGACCAGAATTCACAAGACTTTGATCGCATGATCGCGGCCCGTGTGCTGCAAAACCAGCTCGAGCAGAGCCATCTCCAAGTAGTGGCCCTGTCATTGGATCTTATCGGCCCATCACCCGCTGGACGTGCGAATGTGGCGCACTCATCGGCGGGGCTCAGCCTTGTTGATACATATGATCGGATGGTCAATGACTGGTTATCGGTTTTACCACACGATGTACCCGGACGCACACGGATTATGAAAGAGAAAATCATAAGAGGTATCGCTGCAGATCTCATACTATCGAGATTCAGAGTAGTCCAGAGGAGCCTGAATCTGTCCGAAGCGGAAGAAGAAACCCGCAATGATCAGGACCCCCTGCCAACAGATCAAGCAGATTTTGCTTCCTCCCTTGAGCAAGTAGCTGGTCGAAGCTCTTTCTTGCCACTAACATCCTCTGTGCGTACTCGATCCGAGACTGCAGAAGCCAGTTCGAGTCACCCCAACGATCTTCCAGCGGAAACGTCCAGTCCTCAAAAACAAGGGGACCAAACGAGTTCAGTCTTTGATAGCCTAGCTTCTCTGACTACGTTGGACAAGCAGCAATCAGTTTCTCGAAACGTTTCCAACGTGCTCTCGCACTGGGTCATTGGGACTGATCCCAGTACATACGACTGGCAGAAAACGGCGCAGAAAATAGAAAACGAAGAGATGCAAAGGGCAACTTCCATCAGGACCCCAAAACGCAAGCTACGAAAAAAGGTCTCGCAAGGACTAGGCCTCGACCCGTCAAGTATTCCCGCCTCATCCCCGGCCGTCCCTGTCGTCCGAGAATGGGGAAGTCAACCAGATAATGAACCGCCGCGAATCCAAATCCAGAGCAGTCAGATCATGGAAGGCGATCTTCCGATGACCCAGGTAGAACGGGGTACTTTTGGCGGTCGAGACGCCACCAGAAAGAGCGTTATTAAGGCGAGGAAGAAGAAGAGAGCGGCTGGATTCTAATTCATCGGATTGAGATAGTTAATCAAGCAAGATTCTCAGGCTGTCTAGCAATAGTATCAATCTTCGGTGGGATATGCCAAAACATGCACTCGTATGACACCAGATCTCTTTGCATATGACCGTACCTGAGAGGCATAAAAACATCAATGCAGGTGGGCAATAAGTAAAGAAGGACGAATCTATCTTTCAGCGGAAAACAACAATTCTAAGCTCCGATACAGGTTAGAACAGACTCTTAGAGCTCTTCCATATAAATCCAAGAACGGCTCATCCGGGTGTCAGCTTCCGTCATTTCTGAGACAGCTGGATCGAGTAGTGTGTTTCCGATGCGTAATGCTGGACTGTGATTACAAACGCAATAATCCCTCATAACATTCCATCATCTCACTCCATTCTACTTACAAAAACGTAATTTTCGATTCCATTCTTTATTCATCTCTTCTCCTTCCTTTGTCGCTACTCTATTCTCTGCATAGCTAGTAAGTCTCCCATCCTCGTCACCGCTTATCGACCCCGCAACCCCACTACAAACGCATAATTCAAGCCTTTCTGATCAAGATCTCTTCTAGTTTCGTCGTCAAGTCCATTCCTCACAGAGTTGCTCTTCCATCCTTTCGATATACTCTCGAACTACGAACAACAGAACGATAAGAACGAAGTGGAGTCACCATGTCTGAACACCGATACAAGTTCAACGTCACGATGAGTTGCAGCGGCTGCTCTGGTGCCGTGGAGCGTGTACTGAAGAAGCTTGATGGTACGTTCATTGTACCTCTCCAAATTCCTCAGTTTCATTGTCTGTATGTATTCACGGTTACTGATGCTTGGGTCTCTATCTTAAATACAGGCGTCAGATCCTTCGACGTGAACCTAGAGTCCCAGACCGCGGACGTGGTCACCGAACCCTCCGTTTCATATGATACCGTGCTGGCGACGATCAAGAAGACGGGAAAGACGGTGAACAGCGGAGAGGCAGATGGGCAGCCTATGAGCGTTTGATTAATTTCCAGGACCTCCTGAGTGCCAATCATAGCGTTCCATGAGGGTTTCGGATCATGAGAATGTGATAGTCCCATGGTGTTCCTGGGGGTAAACACGATGACTCTGCAGCTCGAGTAAGAAGAGCCTTGTTTACCGCCGTCAATCAGGCAATTTTAGGTGGCAGGAAGGTGCCTCGAGCGACAGGAGAATGACTGTTTGTCAGGACGAGGGATATCGTCTTCCTAGCATTTCATTCGCTTAGATACCCAGCAAATTTGTATTTGCTCTTCCTCGTAACACCTCAGTTTGAATTAGCGACCCTACATAGCTTCGTGTTCCTCACAGGAGTCAATCGGAGTGATTTACGTTGTATGCAATCATTACATCTGACCTGAAGAACATCCATAAAGATAAGATGCGTAGAGCATAGTCAATTCTCGTTGTTGGCGAACGCATTAATTCACCAGTCCCACAGAATGGAACTGTTTCTCAAGATGTGTGGAAACGCAACAATGGAACCAAGACTGGGTATCATGTACAAACACGCTCTGAGTACACTCAAATCTCAGGTCTAGAATGTTGTCATCCGAAATTTCGATCCAGAACGAGAACCCTAAAGTAACCTTCATTGACAACATTCAATCGACGATAACGACGGGCTTTCTATCTGACAAGGTATGATAGGGCCGGCGAGGTTGCTCGACATCTCTTGAGTAAGGGGGCCGTCGCTCAATCAGTCGAGGAAGGTGCTGATAACCAGATGTCGATCTGTAATCATATTAGCTCCGATGATGTAATTCTAGGGATTTCATCATACCCAATCTCTGTATGAGATCGATCCTGTGCTTCGGCATATCGTGCGAAATTCAGGGGTCCTTCACGTCTTGCCTCGAAGTGACTTGCTGGAGGAGGATTGTCAATCAGCCTGCCAGTACCCTCGTAATGTCTATCATTTTCATCACGAACAATGTATTCGTGAACTGGACGTAAAGCTCGTGAGTCTTTGTATGGTCGCCCAGAGTAAATGTCAGATGTCCTGATGGCAGATAGCTCAAGTCCATATGGGTCTTCGGCACCTTTGGTATGGGAAGGTCGACCAGGGGCTTGTGCGATACGAGTGATCTGCGGGCGCGGCCGCCGTTCCGGGTAATCCAAAGCATTTTGTGAGTCAACCGGACGAATGAAGTCATCCGCATAGATGAACCTGCTTCGAGGTACATCATTTGAAGCAAAGGCATGCCCGTCACGCTTGCTGAGAGTAGAAGAAACCCTCGGGTCTGCCATCTCAAATGTCCTTGGACCATTGGATTGGGAACTACGTTCGTCATAGTAATTATGCCGTGTTCTCAAGCCAGAGGAAAGCGGTAAAGAGTCAACCCTGTCTAAGCGATCGTCTACTGGGACGACATAGTTGGCACCGGAAAAAGTGTTGGGCTGTCTTGGAGCCATGTGACTGTCATAATGCTCATAATGCTTGAGCTTTTGATGATAAGGAGCTCCGTGATCGTCCAGGCCTCCTATGTGCATTCGCTCGACAGGCAATCTTGAGCCGACATGGGCATGGAAAGAGTGATCAGCTTGAAGCGGCATCTTCTCTGGTTGTCGCGAGGCTGGATAAGCTCGGTTAATCGGAACGTCATATCTCCTACGGATAGGGGATTTATCTTGGAGGGATGGCCTTTGTGATGGAGTATGAGGCTCCTCACTGAATGTAGAAGCAATAGAGATCACATCATGCGAGGCATGATCAGGACGAAACTTGCTGCGAGGGGACTCGTACACAAGTCGCCTCCGTTTCGGTGTTTGGCCCCTAATGTCAGTATCAATGACAGTATTGCCTGGTCGTGGAGCCTCCTCACAAGGTGCACGGCTTGGTGTTACTGAGTGAATTGCAAACCTGCCAGACATCTGTTTTGCCAGGTTATCTATTCGGTCCCTCTCCGGACGTCTAACCTCCAGCGACGGAGAGTGAGGAGTTTCTATGGAGGGTAAGACATGTTCCTGCGGGTTCAAGCTTGACTTCTCAATGGGAACTGGGGCTCCAGGATGGCGCTCAAACTGGTTCGGATGATGCCCGGAATATTCTCTGGGACCACGAACAAAAACAGGGGCATTCGGAGAGTCACCTGGCTGCGGCGGAAGAGTTTCTCTTTGGAAAGTTGGGGCTCGCTCCAATATTGTACCGTTACTCAAGTGGATAACATCTGGCTTTATTTGATGACAAGGTTGTGTAATAGGATGGTGTTCATATAGCTCATTGGGAGTTAGCTTTACTATTTATCCATATTAAACGATCAAGGAGCAGGCGAGGAGGCACGAGGGAAAGCGCCAATGCTTTATAAGCACTTACAGGAGCGTTGGCGACAGAAGTCCGACTCTGTCCGTTAACCCATATCTCAGGACGTCTTTGATGAATATTAGAGACTGGTGCAGCGGAAACGTGGCGGGACACTGGGATCCGGCGTCCAGCAGACTCAGTCCAAACTCTGGGATCTTCAGGGATGCGCTGTTGAACGGGATAAAGGGGAGCTCGATGATTAGCAAGGCTGCTACGGTCAGTGGCACTTGGACCATTCCTGTATCGGTTAATTGCACGGTCCCAAGCTTCATATCTGCTAAAGCCCCGACGATCAATTTTATTCTTCTTAGGAATCTCCCGGACGATACGGAAACCTGCAGGCGCTTCATCGTCCGATATTTCCCGTATACCCCCGGTTTGAGAGGAGTTTGCATAGATGATGGGTCTTGTTTGGAGCTCTTCAGGCCGGGCATTGCTCGAGACAACCTCCACGCTACAGTCTCGATTTGATGCGGGATGAGTCTCCTCTTCCGCGTCAGACTCCTCATCATCAGATATGACGATAACTTCTCGAAAGACATCTTCAAGAACAGTCTTTCCGTTCTCGTCATCCCCACGCCATTCCACCAGCTTTGCCAAGGTCGGTTCTTCAACTAGACTTCGGGCTTCATGGAATGAAGTCGTCTTCAGAAGCCGGTCGTAGTCGGTATAGACGTGGCGAATGTGAGCCACCACGGCTAGCTGCGCGCGTCTAGCCAAAGGCAACTCATTTGCCGTGCCGACTTTGCGTTGGCCCTGTGCGAAGTTAGTCATCGAAAGCATTGTATCCCAAGTGACAGACCTTTTGGAATGCGGTTTTGATGATCTGGTTCAGGTCTTTGTCTGGTATGTTAGGGAAAAGATCTCGTAGAACGTCTCTTGCCTCAGTATTGATGGTCGTCTGAGAGACCTCAGAATTACTGCGCTTGCGGTGTCCGATTTCACCAATACTGTAATGAGGAACCGCCTTCCCTGTTGCCGTAAGATACAAACCCAAGTCCATACACACTGAAGCAACAACAGTACTCGGAAAATGATAGCCTATCCTGTGTACATGTTGAGACAGATTATGTGTGTACATATGCGGGGTGGTCTGAGTGAGTTGTGTAAGTAATCAGCATACATATGACCAACTGAAGATTGCCTGCAAAGCCTACCGTGACAGCAAAGACCTTCAGACCATCCTTTCGGCACAGTTCCTTACACGCTGTCGTGAGTTGAGGATTACCTGCTGGAATGAACGTATAACCGGGCGGCGCTTTTGCCTCGAATGAGATCTGCCAGCTTCGTCAAGACCATGTTCATGACCTGAAATTCACACAATAGTGACATACGACGCTCCGCAACTTCTTTTTCTCCTGTGTCACGGTTTCCATGATCACCTTGTGTTTTCGAGGCTTTCTTTTCGCGGCGCGGCTGGGAGCACGCGTGGCGAGGGCCGACGCTGCTCGCCTGAAAACACGAACCATGATCTCAGGATGCTACAGTAACTTGACTGTAAGTTTCCCTCAGAACATTCCTTTCAAACAAATAGTCGCTGACGGAGACATTAACAAATCCTGTGATGAGCAGACATATTGGACCCGGAAACAGGCAGAATGCTATTGATTGGATGTTCAGATGAATATGCAAAGGAGCTGTCAGTATCAATGTTTCTACAGAGGCGTCAAGTCGAAGCGTGAATCACAGATTCAGAAGCAGACCGTAGGTAGGTCCTGAATAGCTCTGAACGCGTCCACGAGTCCACATGGACAGGGATGACCAGACGAGTGAATAGGGAACGGAGTCAAGTCTTGTATCTGGTGGAAGGGTCGGCGAAGTGTCCCCAGGTGCCAGGTCGAGAAGTAGATAGGATCTATACAGAAATCGATAGATCAGGAAGATCCATGGGGGAAGTGGGATGGAACTGGGAATAACAAGAATAGCGGGTTTGCGGCCTAACTTGAGGCGGGCCCAAAAGATCCTTATCAGGCTAGCGCTACCAAGCATCCATCACCAGGAAGTAACTGAGCTACATCTACTAGCAGTCCAGGCATCCAGTGCTTCCAGTTTTTTTTAATGCCCTTATGATATATATATTCTAGGATGAAATCAATATCGAGTCGCGCTGAGAACCTCCAGTGAATATAATTTTCCTCAAGGAATGATCACACAGCCATTCCACTTTGTTCATTGGCATCTGGACAGTATAAGTTGACGCTGCAAGCTTTGACAAAATGAATGCCAGCGCTCAAAAGCTCAAGCCTCTCTTGGACCAGCAGTCAGTCATTCATGCCTATCGTCACCTCTACCGCCAAGGATTGAAAGCGATTCATTACTCGACTCCCGCGCGACATGTCCTGCTTGGCTCTCTGCGATCATCGTTTCGATCTTCTTCCCGGGAAGAATTCGATCCACAAAAGATCACGAATACTCTTCACTTCCTCCAACGAGCAGCTGAATCTACTGGCATGGAACACAAGATTTTGAAGAACTTACTGCTGGTCCGATTCTGGGAGCAGCCTTCCGCAAGAAAGGAAGCCAAGTTGTAAGTCATTCTGCGAAGGAAGTTATAAGGAATACCAATGCTGAACCTCGCTGTAGGTCGAGAGTACTCTTTGACGAAGATAAGAACCTTCTTCAACGCCGCGCCAATAAGCACTTCAATGCAACTCTGATGCTTTTGAATGAAAGCCTGGGAATCTGTCTCAGGTGACAATTTTCTCTTGATCTTTGTGATGGCTATCCCTCGTTCACCAAGAGCGACAGATATAACTAGACGTTGAACCGATCTCCGAGTCGAACTTGGTTCATCACAAGCCGTTCAGGTCCCCTCGTGCTCGGGGAGCAAGGTTCGCATTGACGATGCTGTTGAACAACTTGCTTTGAGCCAAAGCGCGTCCTCCATTCGATTCGCACAACAGAGGTGACATGGCCGTATCATTCCATGTCGGGTAGGAAGGATATGTAAGACCATGAAGAAACCATCGAAGGCTTCTTTGCCACGTAAGACGCTGCTGGTGTCTTGACTCCACCAAGCAAACAGACAAATATCCAACAAGCTATCAATATGGAAGCATTAGACTGTATTTATCGACAGCCACGTACATCCGAACCATTTCACAAGTCCAATAATAATGCAGACAGGAATTCACCCGCCTGGTCCGAACTAGAATCCCTCTCATTACCTTATTGTTGAGTCAATTGCAAATGTTGCTTTGGCCTTCCAAATGTGAACACAGTTACCAGTGACAAATCAGAAGGCAGATGTCACATGTCTATCTTCCCTGTTTCAGCACAGCTGAGCTCCCCTCCTTCAAGCCTTGGAGGGCTGGGGAAAGCCATTCGTCATCCTCTTCATTCTTACGCGGTCCCTCGAGATAAATGTTGTCTTGAGCTCTCAATGAGTGGGTTTATTTCTTCTCTACTGATAGAACCCGTGTTCCGGCAAGCCCGCCGTCTTTCGCACCAGACTAACAGCCGATCATCCTCCGATAACGATCCAACCGATTCACTGTCCAGCACGCAGGCAGACCTCTCCCCAGCAGATAATAATGGCAAAAAAGCCATTTTTCTGCTGGGTCAAGGAAATTCGGAGACGGGGATGAGTGGCGACCATATTCGCTCGCCAGATTCATTCACGATGTATAACGAACTTCAGGATGCTGAGAGTTCAGCAGCGATAAGGAACGATGGACATAGATCAGGATGTGCATCGTCGAATTGTTCGCATCAGCTTTCGGAGGTCACGAATGAGCTCAGCACTCGTATGAGTTCTGCAGGAACGGTATTTGTCCGCGCTGGACAGTCCTCCGACTCCTCAGCAGTCACCCAGACCCCGCTACAAGATGAGCACCTTTCGGGTAATGCATTTGAGATGGATGATCTCGGACAGCTCGTGCTTCCAGAAGATGATGGAATGGGCGTTTTGAGAAGGAAGATACATGCTATTAGGGATAACAAACAGGTTTCCAGTGAGGAGAAAGCACGGATGATTCATGATCTCATGACAGAAAGCTACAACACCTCTCGAGGCTGTTTTAGCAACCGCCCACTGTCGATGTCCCTCCCACCCTCAAGTCCTCGAAGTACGGACCGGCCCGTCACTCCTACATCCCGCTGGAGCGGGCAGTCCTTCGGCCAACTGTCAATGACACCGGCCTCGACGGCCTCGCTCGTACAATCTGACGACCCGTACAATCTGACGCCCGATGATTTAAAACCAACCTACTGCTCTACCACTGAGCCTGAGTCTTCTGTATGCGATGGAGATGACTTGGAAGCTGAAGAGATTGAAGAGGCCCGGTTGGGTTGTCAGCATTACAAAAGGAATGTGAAATTGCAATGCTACACCTGCAAGAAATGGTACACATGTCGATTCTGTCATGATGAAGGGGAAGATCATCACCTCATCCGACACAAGACGAAACATATGTTGTGTATGCTTTGCGGACACCCTCAACCTGCTGCACAGTGGTGTAGAAAATGCGGAGAACAGGCGGCGCAGTATTACTGTAATGTCTGCAAATTGTGGGACAATGACAGCAACAAAAGCATCTACCACTGCAATGATTGCGGCATTTGCCGCATTGGTCAAGGCCTGGGAAAGGACTTTTTCCACTGCAAGGTAAAATGCCCCTTTAATTTCGTCTCTCATGCTCGCTCACCTGGAACCAGACATGTAGTGTGTGCCTGCCCATCTCGATCGAGACCACACACCGATGCATTGAGCGATCCACCCAATGCGACTGTCCTATATGCGGAGATTATATGTTTACCTCCCCCGAAACCGTGGTCGTCATGCGGTGCGGTCACAGTATCCATCACAAGTGCCTTGCAGAGTACTCCAAGAGCTCATACCGTTGTCCCATATGCAGCAAAACCATAACCAATATGGAGACAGCTTTCAGAAATCTGGACCGCACAATACAAAATCAACCGATGCCAGCCGAGTTCAAGGATACGAATGCTTTGATATACTGCAATGATTGCGGTGCCAAGTCGGTGGTGAAGTATCACTGGTTGGGTTTGAAATGCGATTTGTAAGCTTCACATACCGTTCAACATTGAGACGAAACGCTGACAGCATGCAGATGCGAATCGTACAACACTGCTCAGCTTCAGCTCCTTCATGATGATCTTATGGAATTCGTTGGAGAAGAAGTTGGCAGTCGACATGTTCCGGCTTCTCGGCCGAGGTCTACATCATATAGTGCGGATGATGACTCTTTAGCCTCAGGTCTGGCGTCATTGAGGATCAGTACAAGTTCAATGCCTGGGACCAATCATTTCTCGCGCATTGATATACCTTCATCTGCGGGACCTAATGGGCAGTCATCGTACAGTATCACTCGTGGTCGCGCCGTTTCACCGGTTATCAGTAACTACTTCGGCTTGCCTCCTGTGAGAGGAAGCAAAAAGTCAGAATCATCACCGGAAGATCAAACACGGAAAAGTCACGAAGATGATCGTGATGATGAGTTCCGTTTCTGGGGTAAGAGAATTAAATACCGGGTTCCCTTTCTGGGTGGTGATACGGAGTCAGTCGACGGAGAATCGGAAGCAGATAGAGGAGATGACGAGGGAGAGGCGATAAGCGATGAGGAGGAAGAAGAGGAAGAGGAAGATGATGATGATGCTGATGAAGATGATGGGGATGACGATGATGACACTGAGAGCATCGACATTTTCGGCCATCGATGATTTTCATTCGACCACAACTGGAAAGGCATTCCGTGTCGAATCCTTGAAACCTCGCTATGTCCGAGTTATCATCAGGAAAGCGCCTCAGGTTCGCCTAAACAGATCTCCTCGTCATCAGACATGTCAGAGTGCAAGTTGCCCAGCCATGCACATCCAGGACTCGGATTGCAATCACGCTACGATTTTCTACTCTGCGAGAACTCAACACATTATATCTTAGATCCAGACTGAAAACTTCTGGACAAAACGGAATTCGCTTTGATGAAACCCAGCGCCAATAATGCCTTGATTATCCCGTCCGCGCAGATGCCGCATGGCCTGATTCTGGAGAGAGGGTTCGAGATGCAGAGCTAAGGGAACCTGAATGCACACAGTGGAGGTGATCACTACAAAGTGGTAGCTGGGTTCGAAACGAGGAATAAACCGACTTCAAATGCCGAGCAGTGATACTGCAGAAAGAAGTGAAGCCTTGCGCACTTCCTATCCAAGTACTAGCCTGTGTCTCGGCGTCATAGGCTCTTAAGCAGGAACACGCGAATAGACTTCTTGTACATAACTGGAACGAAACCAAAGACCATACTCTTTGGAACAAATTAAACATGGAAGGGTGGCAAGGACCCATATACACAAGATTAATCATTGATTCATCAATCGGGCCAAGACTGACGTAGATTCATGAAACCAAACAGCCAGGAATATTCTTCGTCCTTACAACGATTATCACGCCAACCAGCAGCCCACTAGAATGCATACATAACACAGCGGCAAGGAATGGGCGAATCCAATTCGGGCGTTCAGCACAGAAACCTCTCCCGAGTAACTCAGACAACAGATCGTTCTGGTCCCTCATTATGGGCCAGAGCAGCCGTCTTCTTCTCCTCCTGCACATTTTCAACATGGGTGACTGGCGCCTTGTTATTGATATCCTCTTCCATCTGCGATAGTACTGCTTGGGCCTCGGTCTTCTCGGAGCGTCCTTCGTGCTCGCCGGCTTCAACGAAGTCGACACCGCCGAAGATCTTCTCCATACGCTCGAGCGAGATGTTCTTTGTTTCAGGGAGGATGAAGTACACGGATATCTGGTTATCGGGACAAGGCCATTAGAGAGCGTCAGGTCAGAGAGATCTCCAAAGGAGTACTTACACAAGCAACGACATTCAGACCGAAAAGCAACCAGTAACTCTTTCCGCCGACCTTGTCGTTGAACTTGGGCCAAGGCTGTGTTAGGAGGAGAAGCCATGAGGTTTGCCCTAACATGGAGAGACCAAAGCCCTGTGTTATGCGGATATCGGATTAGTATATGCTCAAACGCACACTTCGACAGTCCAGATTCCATGCTATGTCATCAACGTACCTTGTCTCTGACGTGCTGAGGGAATATCTCCGATACCACTGCGGGGGCAATAGGGCCGTTCGACCAGCAGTAAGTCAACCCCACGATGAACAGCATTGCGACCTCAACCACCGCAGCAGGCTTATTGTTATTGTGCGGGAAGGCCGTTGTGAGACACGCCATGATCAACAGCGCAAGGGATTGGATGCTGAAGCCTGCGAGGAGAAGGCTCCGCCGGCCGAATCGATCGACGGTAAATGTGTTGACAAAAACGATGAGCAGTTGAAGGACTGCCTGGATGCCGTTGATCGCAAGAGCTTGCGAGCCAGAATCCCAGCCCAGACTTTGGTAGATCAAGGTCGCGTACATGGTCAGAGAAGCAATTCCTCCACACTAAGGCCAAATATGCAGGTCAGTCTGGTGAGATGAGAACGTTTAGATGATTCCCCCTATCACTCACTTGCTGGAGACTTGCGGCATAGAATCCATATGCCAATCGCTTGCGCATGGACTGGTCCTTGAACAACCCGAGATACCCCGGGTCATACCGCCGGCGGAATTCGCGTGAAGCTACCAACTCGTGGAACTCGACGCGGACGGCTTCGTCGGTTGGAGCTCTGGACCTCAATCGGCTGAGAGTCTTCAGCGCAAGCTCGGGGTTGTCGGGATATCTTTCGAGCAGGTACCGAGGACTCTCCGGGTAGAAGAAGGAAACGAAGATGAAGGCAAGGCCAATGGGGATCTGGATCAGATTGGACACCCTCCACGCGATATTGTAGGGGGATTTATGGAAGGACATGCCATAGCCAGCCCAGAAAGCGATGAGGGTGCCGAGCTGGTAGCCAAATTGAGAGACAGTTCCAACGAAGCTGCCACGAAGTCTGGTCGGGGCGCACTCCGCAACATAGAGGTTGGTCGCGATGTAGACGCAGCCAAATCCAAGGCCACTGATGATGGTGATGGCGGATTAGTACTTCTGTGCACGGGTCCAAGAAATGTCGAACTTACGTTAACAGTCTTCCCAGAATGAGTACGCCAAAGTTATTCGGCACCACTTCGACAACCCTATAGTTACGTTAGTATGATTTCGAAGGACCGTGAATATTTGTCCAGGTCATACACTCCGATGATCATTATGGATATCGAGATTCTCAGTGCCCAGAGACGTCCCACCCAGCTGGCAAGAGAACCACCGAGCCACAGTTGTGCAAATCCTACCATGATCAGCTCGTCAATTTCCATGACCTTTCGTACTGCCTACAGAGGCAGGGACGAACTCACCAGTCATTGCCCACGGAATGGTGGCCACAAGACCAGACTTGTTGGCATCGATGTTATAGTAATGGATGAATTGCTTATCGGCCAAAATGACCGTCATGATGCCTGCGTCATATCCATTGAAGCAGGTGGAGAAGACCATGCCATACAAGAGCAGGGCCGCGAAGCTAGTTGCCATAGACAGTCAGTTCTATTTGAGCTATATATCGACAATAAGGTGTAGGAGTGTATACACTTACCGGTCATTCTTGGGAAGAAAAGTCTCAATGAGACCCATCGTTGACAACAAAGGAATCTCGCTCGATGATACTCAACCAGACCACCACCGTCTTTGAAGATCGACAGAATTCCGGGGAATAGATGCAGGTATATATCGTAGTACTGCAAGCTGCCTTCTACCCCGGAGTGTTCTGGCGGGACCCCACATTGGCCACCCCGGAGGAGGCATCAGATCTTTTACCAAAAATGTGACGATGGGGATACTGTAGTACAGAGTATAACCCAAAAGAACGGAATACTGCCGTACAGTCTATCAGAACATCGACCATGCAATTCCCGGGAAACAAACACCGAGAAGACTAGATGCCGGCTGATAGCGATGGAGTGTCCACTAGGGAGGAAGGACTACTTAGGTACATTATACAGTGGATGGACAGAAAACGGCACGGCAGAGAGTGTCCAAGTGAGATGTCCCCGGAAATTTCCTCTTTCTTATTGCCCACCTCGGGCGACTGTCCGGGAGCAAAAGTATAGTAAGTGGCTACGGCTTACGTTCGTATTCGGAGAAAACCCCAGTTATTGCACCCCGCCGGAGTCAATCTTTCCACCCCCGCCGGAGCACCCTCTCGTTTATTCCTCCTTGTCGGAACGTCAAGTCTCGGGATCAACATGCCCGGTGAAATTCCGAGTGGAGGCGGGATCCGATGCAAAGCCATTGATAACGGTCATCACGGCGAAGAAAGAGATCATGGACAATCACTCTGTGGTACTCCGTACTTCTTTAGGGGGAGATACAGAGACAGTGGTCCCAGGACTCATTGTCCTGCGTAGAATAAATAATGCACGGACTTGTGTGTGCTGTTAAGGCTTGACGCTGGAGACATGGAAGAAGACCCGCATATCACGGGCATGTCTACTAGGTACAGTGCTTATTTAAATGGTAAGAGTTGACCCGGGAACGATTGCAGGAAAGGAGACCGTCTCGTCTCGGAATCCTGCGACATTTGCTACGACCTCCTTTGCATCCTCTCATTCATCATGGAATACCCGCAGGAAAGCTTCAATGCGACTACATTCGCACCAGGCTCCTTCTGGGCGCAGCGTCGGCAAGTCGTTCGCTCGCAGACGCTGCGCCATCAACTCAACATGCTGAAAAGGACAGGCCGGTACGATGCATTTAAACTCGAGTGGCATCCAAGCTACTCGGACCCTCCTACCGTCTGGCCGGTCCCGAACCATCTCTTCTGGGACTCGGACGTGGCCAAATGGATCGAGGGTGCCTGCTACCTCTTGATGGACGAGTATGATGAGGAGATTGATGCGGCTGTCAAAGAGCTTGTGCAGATGATCCGTGGAGCTCAGCAGGCGGATGGGTATTTGAATATCCATTACACGGTTGTCGAACCCGGCAAAAGATTCACCAATCTTAGAGATATGCATGAATTGTAAGAAACTATCATAAACGGCTTCTATTATCGTCTGTGAGAGAATGGTTTACTAAGCAATGACTTAGGTACAATGCTGGACATCTCATCGAGGCCGCACTAGCGCATCGCAAGTATTATAACAACGATGAGCTATTGTCTCCGATTGTCAAATATGTTGACCTTCTAGCCTCAACGTTCGGCAACCAGGAGGGTCAAAAGCCTGGTTACCCTGGCCATCCAGAGATTGAGCTGGCATTGCTGCGGCTGTATAAAGTTACCGGAGACGATAAGCATTTGCGACTGGCTCGCTTCTTTATCGAAGAGAGAGGAAACCCTGCCGGTGGGAAAGAAGGTCGCCATTACTATGACATGGAGGCCGAAGCGAGAGGTGAACGGCCAAATGAGCACCCCGTGTATTTCCCTGTACCAAGAAGCTACTGGTATCAACAGGCTCACAAGCCCATCGCCGAGCAAGACACAATCGAAGGGCACTCCGTGCGTGCAATGTACCTTCTCACTGCTGTTGCAGATTTAGTTCGGATGTCTCAAGCTGGCAGCGACATTGGAGCGAAGTACCTCCCACCCCTGAAGCGGCTCTGGTCGAACATGATCGAGAAGAAATCCTACGTAACTGGCGGCATCGGTGCTATGAAGCAGTGGGAGGGGTTTGGGATTGACTATTTCCTGCCCCACGGAACGGACGAAGGCGGCTGCTATGCAGAGACTTGCGCAGCAATTGGTGTGATGATGTTGGCTGAGCGACTTCTACAGGTAAGCCGAGTCTTTGCAATTTTCGGCTGCCTGTGGCCGATTTTTATTTGTGCTTTGCTAAGAGATGTGAGCATCTAGATTGAACTCGACCGTCAATATGGAGATGCCATGGAGCGCTGTCTTTACAACGCCGTCCTCACGGGAATGAGTCTGGACGGCAAAGCGTTCACATATGTCAACCAACTTGCATCTTCGGAGAAAGACCTCTCTCAGAGATATGAGTGGTTCGAGTGCGCTTGCTGTCCGCCCAATGTCACCCGAACCCTGGGCTGTCTAGGTGGCTACGTTTGGAGCCATACTATCTCCGAGAACAAAGTGGTTGTTAATGTGCACCTGTATACCTCTGCCACCCTACGACTGAAAACTTCCGCATCGACACTTCAAATCACCCAGAGCACTAATTGGCCATGGAACGGAGACGTTGATTTTGCCGTGGAAGTGGACGGGTTGCCAGTGGATACTGACGTGCGACTGAGAATACCGGGATGGGCTACGTCTTGGGAGGTAGGCGGGTTTCCAACGGGAGCGATTGTTTTGACATCGACGCTAATCACAGCTTGATATTGATTTTTTTCAGCTCACTCCACGTCCCGACCGACTGGATATTCGCAACGGATACCTGCATTTGACCTCATCCTGGGTCCAGAAACATCCGCGGTTCTGCCTCAGTTGCCCTATGCAGCCTCGAATTCTGCGGCCGCATCCTCTGACGAGGCAACCTGTGGCTTATGTCGCACGAGGGCCAATCGTGTATTGTGTCGAGGACGTGGATCATCCATGGGAGAAGGACCACTTCCAGGTAAGAGAACACCCGTTCACGTAGTGCTGACCACCATTGAATGCTAATCAATGAACTCCTCGCGATTAGACCACTGTCTTCGACACCGATGCGCGTCTGCGTGAGGAAACTAGATCCACCCCCGACCAGTACGTGGCCATTATCGCCGAAAACGGTGCGATTGGGGAACTAAACCTGTCGCCCTGGCAAGGACAGATAGTGGCTGAATCCAGCCACATGGTTGAAGACGCGGGGAAACCAAAGGATCTGTGCTTTGTTCCTTATTATTTGCGCGCAAATCGAGGAGGCAAGGGGCATATGAGGGTTGGAGTGCGTGTTCAATAGTCGCGGTACTGTAGCGTGTACAACCGTCCAGTAATCGTCGCAACATTCCATACCGCAGCGTGCCCCCAGCGCCGCGAGAAGTCCACTGTGCAGGACAGTGAATAGAGTTTGATTGAACTGCGTTAAAGCCTGGATTCCCAGCCTCCTCGGTTGAGATAAACGAGAGACTATCTTGCTACTGTAGTTGGCCAACTAGATGATATCCCCGGGAATCTGTAGCTCTGTATTGGTCGAGAGGACAGTTCAGTAGTTAGATAGGTACCTGGATATCAGATCTTGTTTTCGTCACAAATGGATCAGTAACCTCGAGACTTGACAAGTCGGATTCTCGCGGGCTTGATTTGACGGGCTTGCAACTGCTGAGATCATCATACCGTAGTATCATCTGCCGCAGGAGTCACTGTTAACCAAGGCTGGTGAATGGCATGCTTATCGCAGGCGGAAATCGGCGCTGCGATAAGTAAGCGAAGGTGACGTTTAGTGTCATGAGGATTAATTATGCTGCATGCGACTTGCGCGGACTCGTCACCCGCAAAGAGTCAGCATTCTCCTCCTCTGCTCCAGCAGGTTCCTATTTCTTTCTTGGCCCAGTCTTCCTGTCTTTACTCTCTGCTTTTCCTTTTGGTTGCTCTACTTTGCTTTCCCGTATCCTTTTCGGTGTCTATTGTGTTCTTGTCTCTAACCCCTGGGTATTACGCTCCTTGTCTCTGACGTCCTTTCGTTCCTCGTCTTCTGAAACAAGCACGGATCCTTCCGCAAACCTGGCCGTTCTATGGACTTGTCGCAAGGCCCCCAATATCTTGCATTGAGCATTTGAACGATTCTAGCTCTCTGTTTCTGGGGGCATATGTGAACGATAGAGCAGGCAGTGAAGCGTTACGATCAGTCTCGAACCCCGCCATTCTTTCCGCCACGGGTTATAGCAAACAACAACTCCTCCGCTCTGTCAGACAATGATCCGTCGTAACTCCGATATCGAGATCCAGCTCCCTGACGTCGGAACGACCGCGTCCACCGATACTCCTCCAAATGAACCAGACGTGGAAATGTTGTCGGACGAGCCGACACCGCCGCTGACTCTACCCGCTCACATCGCCGCCCGCTTCTATCGGAAACCCAGTGTGGTGAGACGCTCGTCTGCGAACTCGTCCCGTCGAAGCTCGGTGTCCTCGCTGCATTCGCACCACTCGAACGCTTCTTCCCATGGCGGATCGCACACGGATCATCTTCCCCAACACCTGCGGCGCGCCTCTATTCTGGAAAGTCGGAAAGCGAGACTGGCAGACCGAGCGCTGCATGCGGAGAAGGTCCGACTACGCGCTGCGCTGGCTAAGGGAGCCACTAGGAATCTACAGCGAGAGGAGAGAGCGCTGGCCGCCCAGCAGGCCCGCGAGCGATTGCTGGCCGAGATCACTGCCAAGTGCGAGGAAGAGGTCAGGCGGGCAAAGAAGAAGGCCGAAGACAACAGGGAGAGGAAGGCTGCGGAGCATGCTCGGCTTCGACTAGAGATGGCGGAGAAGTTTGCAGAGGCAGAGAAACGGCGACTGCTTTACCAACAGAGCCACCGGAGACATCGCACCTCCAGCTTGCCTGCTGCGGAGGAGAGAAAAATGGCGCGAACGGTCACCAGATCGCTCACCCAGGATGCCGCCGCGAGGAAGATTCAGCGGCTGTGGAGGAACCACCACGCCAGGGTCGTTATGCGTGAGTTCCGCTCGCTGAATATCTCGGTGGAGCGTATTCGCACAATGACCTTTGAGGAAGTAGGCGCTCTCCTTGCGGAGGAGAACGTGTTGAATACAATGGCCAGGGTGCTCCGCCTCTGCACGCTCCAAGATATGGAGAGCGGCACGATGGGTGAGAGAGGTGCCGTTCGGACATTTCTCAGCAGCTACTTGATCGTGACTCACCCAGCCGAAGTTCTCAGCAGCAATGGGGAACAAGAACAAGACTTGATCAGCAAGGCACGCGAGTTGCTGACGGCGTTTGAGCAGGTCACTGCTTTGCTGTCTTCGGAGTGTTGTCCGCCTTCGGCTATTTCTACTGATCTCCAGGCGCTGTGCGAATCCTACAACGTTTTCTTCTCAGCATTCCACGCGTGGAAGACACACGACTCCTCGGTTCTGATTGAGATTATGCTTGCTCAGTTCATCGAATTGGAATTGATCTGGCAGACAGTCAAAGATGATCGTGCCGGTGGTGTTGCCGAAGACTACCGCCAGGGCATCAGGCAGAACCAGATCCTGCTCCTGGCCCGGTTAAAGCGTCTTGCAGGTGCCGACAAGGCCATGCAGATGGTCAGGGACGCCTTGAAGAAGGCTAAGCGAGAGAAGAAGCGTGCTGCCCCCAAGCAGGCCATCCCCCGATCCGCCGAAGTTGCGCCGGCTTCGACCGAGGTGCTTACGGAGAGCATGGCGTCTCCCATCAGTGAGACCTTCAATAACGTCGAAAACTCGGTGCTCAAGGAGCTTGACAAGCAGAGAATCTCTCCGCATGAGCGATTCACCAGGATGCTTACTGCACTCCCCGAGAATCGGGTCTTGGTGCATGAACTTCTTATCAACAAGGAGTTCAAAATCGACGAAGCACAGTATACCGAACCGCGCAAACAGATCATGGAGCACATGTGTAGCTTGATGAGAAAAGATGTGGAAGCAGGGTTGGGCACAAATTGGACGATTGCCATGGCCACGGTGATCCAAGATCGACTCCTGCGGTCCTTGCGACCAGGCAATTCGCTCCATGTGCTGATCAGCGAGGTTCTCGATCCGAAACTGATTGAAAACCAATGCAAAGCCGGCACATTTTCCTACGAGAGCTTCTTCGAATTCATGAACACTATCCTCCCTAAGCTATGTGCCCCTTATCGGGACCCTCAGGTCAAGGCGTTTGCTGAAGACAAATCCGGCGATGCCATCGATCGCTTGGCAAGGCTGATGGGGATCATTGACCTACTGTCTTTGGATCACACAAACTTCATGATCCAGATAGCGGCGCCTCAATTAATCGAGGAGGCACCTGGATATGAGCAAAGGACTTTCGACAAGAGCCTCCAGGATGGATCAATCACCTTGAGAAAGACTCGTCGTTTCTGGCGCACCAATCGGAAGATGATCGTGGATGAGATGAAGAAAAGGGATCCAGAGCAAGTTCAGGGGGAGCCACAACCGCCAGCGGCGAAAATCTACGCCCAGGGACTAGTTGATCTCGTCCTGAGTAACGCTGCTGTCTCAGAAGACCTCGTTCCAGAGACGCTGGATCTGGATCGTCAGCGACTGGAAAGACTGCACGCCAAGGCCTTCAAAATCGTGGCCACTGGCGCCATTTTGCTGACAGCAAAGAATGTCCTGAAGCGGGATGTGCGATCGCAGTGGAAAGCTGAGGCTGACCGCATTCTGTCTCTTGATTTCACGGAAGTCAGTCCGGATCGGGTCCAATCGATCCTCGAGTCGACTCACCCGATGCCTTCCACAGCCAGTGCACAGCTTGCCGCGACCATTAGGCGGGTTCTCGCACCGGTTGCCACTGCATCCGCCGTGGCGTCCTCCTTTGGGATGTCTCAGGCGTCCCTTATCGAGGTGTACACGGATCATTCCGCACAGAATTCTTCCTCGACGGAATCAGCCCGGTCGTCCTTCAGCTCCAGCTCCAGCTCTGCGGGAACCGGTTCGGCGGTAACAAGCTTCAGTGACCCCGTCGCCAGGCTTCTGCTGTCTCGCTTGCGCGCCCACGTTCTCTCGCGCCTCAGTGCCTCGAGTGCCAGTGAGCGAGTGCGGGCCACGACGACAGCCAGCCAGAGCTTGGCAGGGGCCGGTCTGCCTGAATTCGTGAGCGAGGTGGGCAAACTGGTCGAAGAGCTGGAGAAGGTTAGAGAGGTGGACTGGCTCTGTCATGGAGCGGTTTATGAGCGTCTATGGGGAGAAGGAGTTTCTCAGGGTCAAGGAGAGTCAGGGCATTGAACAGATCTGTTTTTCACATTTGATAGATTCTTGGATAATGTTGTTATGCGCTTTGATATGTCTTACGCCCACTTCGATTGGATTGCACAGTGATTAATGAGTCAATGGCACATCAGGAAACTGGAGGAAGCTCTGGTCTAGTCTTAGCATCTGATACTGATATTGATAGTCTATATTATTGTTATGTGATGTTGACTGGTTGATATGTTGGACTAAGTCCTCTCTGTAGATGACCCCCGAATTGACAGCAATGCAGTTTCCAATGTTTCTGGATGTCTCATCAGTGAAATAATTGAGCAACTGTTCGAAGGCTTGATTGATGCTTTGATTTCAGAGTGTTTGGAAACGTTCCAAAGATTCGTCGATGATGTCCAGATCTGATCGAGTTTGCAGGTCTGAAGCAACACCAAAAGCCACAGTGGATCGCATTTTTTCAATAAATGTCCTGATTATGCATGGCTCCTTAATCCAGCCTGATTCTTCTGTAACCATCAATAGATCGTTCAATCTTTGTACTATTCCCGTCATATCAGATCATTATCAATTCTTCCTACCCCACTTGGAGAACTCCGATCGGAGAGAGAGATCAAGAGAGGGAAAAAAAAGCAACTCACACTACCACTAGCTACCACTTATCTGCCATTGAAAACCAACCCTCATCTGCAGCAGAGAAAACAAGATTCGAATCAAGAACCAACAGCGTTTGAGAAGGAGTATAGGCTTTCTTTCTTCACAAGAAAAAAATGGCAGCAAACCCAGCTGCAGCCCGCCTCACCTATCTCTCCGACCTGACCCCTCCATCGCTCGAGCGAACCTGGCTCACCGCGCCGCATCCCACATTACCCATCGTAGCGACGTGCAGCTCCGACAAGACCGTGAGGGTCTATTCACTGACGAACTTCAAGCTCCTCTCGACCATCTCCGGCGGGCACAAACGCAGCGTGCGCACCTGCGCGTGGAAGCCGCGCGTGCAGGGGGAGAGCGTGCTCGCGACGGGGAGTTTCGACGCTACGGTTGGGATCTGGAGACGGTGGGATAGCTACGGGAGGGAAACGGGACATGCAGATTGGCAGGTGAATGGAGACAATCGTAGTACCGATGCGAGTCTTGAAACTTCCATGAATGGCTTGGATCGGGACGAAGAACCTGATAGAGAGGAGGATGATGAGGAATGGCGGTTTGCCGTGCTTCTAGATGGCCACGACAGCGAAGTTAAGTCCGTGTCGTGGTCGCCGTCGGGGATGTTGCTGGCGACATGTTCCCGGGACAAGTCGATTTGGATCTGGGAGGACCTCGACGACGGGGACAACAATTTCGAGACGGTGGCCGTGATGCAGGAGCACGGCGGCGACGTCAAGTGCGTGGCGTGGCATCCTGTCGAGGAGTGTCTGGCGAGTGCGAGCTACGATGACACGATCCGGCTGTGGAGGGAGGATATGGACGATTGGGGCCAGGTGGCTTGTCTCAAGGGCCACGAGGGAACGGTCTGGTTCATTGATTGGGAGGGCGTGGAGAATGTCCCTTCTTCTTCGTCGCACTCGACAACGAACGGTGCAAATGATGAAGCGGTTGCATGGAGACAGCAAACCGCGCTTTCCGGTCCACGACTCGTCTCCTGCTCTGACGACCGCACCGTGCGGATCTGGAGACGCCATGCCAAGGAGCAGCAGCAGCGATACTCGTCCAGCGCAATGCCGAGCATTATCCGTCCGACGGGGATGGATGAGACCTGGTCCGAGGAAACCGTCTTACCGGCCGTGCATGATCTGTCCATCTACTCCGTCGCATGGAGCAAAAGAACGGGGCTCATCGCATCGGTTGGCGCAGACGGCCGGATTGTGGTATACGAGGAGCGGTTTGTGCAGGCGCCGGACGATGGAGGAGCCATGGACACCTCGGACGAGTCCTCTGAGATTCAACCCGCTTCTACTCCCCTTCGAACAGAATGGACTATTATCGCCTCAGTGGCAGAGGCGCATGGCATCTATGAGATCAACCATGTTGCATGGGCGAAACGGGCTGATCGAGCCCGAGAAGAAGGCAAGGAGGAGGAAGTCTTGATTACGACGGCGGACGACGGTAGTGTCAAGGTATGGACATTAACACGATAAGGATGGGATGGAAAAGCATGTCGATTGTTCTGAATTTTACGGGTCCATAGAGTCTGGTGTTGCATAAAGGGTTTGGTTTAAGATGGATTGATCTGTAGTATACAGCAATATCTGTGTGCATCAGGGCCTACAGGTTAATGACGAAAACAAATCAATAAGGTAATATCTCGATATATGGCAGATTGACTTGTAAGAGATACTTCTCTATAGATTCTAAGCGACTGAGACCGGACGCAACAATGTACACGAACAAATCAACAGGTATATTGCTAAATAACGAGAGAACCGAGAAAGAACCTCCAAACCACAAATCATGAACTGCGAACTGCATCAGGCTTATTATTATCTGCATCGTCTGCTGCGGCCCTCGGGGGATGAGCCTGTTCATCTTCATCACTATCATCTCCAACAGCATAATGTTCCCGCTCCGGGCCCGGCGAATTTAACCGATCGAGTTCGGCCTCGTCGAAATCGCCGGCTTCAATGTCTCCATTGCCCGGGCGTTGGTTATGGAATCGCTTCAGGACAGAGGAAGTGGTCCCATTCGCCGGACTGTCCTGATACACGCCGCGGTAGCCACGATGCCGCCTCCGACTGCGCCAGATCAGGAATCCCCAAATGGACACGCCGATAATGACGACGACAAGAACAGCTTCACCCGACTTGGCGTATGCCTTCCACTCGGCCTCTTTCATCTTTTCTTTCTCCTGCTCCTCAGCGGCGGTGCTGTTGGGGTGGCCGCCCACGGACGTCTGAGGGAGTTTCTCGCCGTCGATGCGAGAGTCGGTGGGGGTGCCGCCGATACTGGCGATGTCAACGTTCATGAAACGGTCGAGCATGTCCCGGCTTCGACGGGGGACATCGAAGGGGACCATGTGGCTTGAGTTGTAGAAAAGGACATAAGTCAGGTTGCGAGCATACTGGTAAATACCGGCCGGTTCGCCCTCAAACGTCCAGTCATGGCGAGGAGCCCAGACACCTGGTGAAGTTTCGAAGCCGGTTCCACCGTTCCATTTCATGTTATGAATCATTTGCTCGGTTCCGAGGTGATTGCAGATGATGTCTCGATCGCCGCTGAAAATCAGGATGGGAATGCCTGATTCGAGTAGTTCCGGTAGGAACTGGATCGCTGGCTTCGACTTCCTCGCGGTGAACGAACTGCTCACTGCGCCCGAGCACTCTGTCCAACCGGACTTTTTGTCTGGATTGATGTTCAAGGCTTTGACCACGTCAGGACGTTGGAGATACGGCTCCACGTTCACCAGATCTGGAGGCCAGTTCATTCCGCAGGACGGATACTCGTCCTTCAGACGGACGTCGTACATGTTGTAGCACTGGCCGTTGGAATCCTTTGTGACTTTGAGGATTTCCTGCAGGATACTTTCGCATTCCCGGATGTCCACTTTGTCCCTTCCGCCTTCGGCATTGATAAGAGACAGGCAGACGGACTGCATTGCCTCGATGTTCTTCGCTGCTGGGCTGTTCTCCTCGAGAAGACCTTCCTTATAGGCGAAGGATAGGTAGGAAGGATATTGATCGGCGGGAGATATCCAACCGTTACCGATCAGAAGACCACGTAGATTCCATTGCGGCGCGGTGCCTCCTCTCACATTCCTATTGCGCTCTTGGATGGCTCTGGCTATGTACGGAATATGCTGGCCGGCATAGGATTCGCCTGCAATGTAAATCTGCAATAAAACAAAAAGTCAGGACTGCCTTATCCCACCCGTAGAGATTAGATTTTCTTTGGAAACGTACATCATCACTCGCATATTCGGGAAACAACTCAAACCACTTCTCCAGAAAGGTGAGGAATTGCGCAGACATCTCATCCAACTCGTGAATGTAGCTGTTTGTATTGACATAGCTAAAGCCCGTACCAACCGGTTGATCGACGAAAAGCAAGTTGGCGAACTCGTCCCACGATCCTTCATTGTACACCAAGGTCTGGTTATCCGTTAACCGATATGGGCCAACCTCCATCAATGCGCCATCCATTGAGCTGCATCCCGGGCCGCCGTTCAACCAGATAACTGTACGTTGGCGATTGGCGATGTGTCGGTTCTGGTAGTGCCAGAAGAAAAGGTTGCCATTGTTTTGCTGATCCACTTCGATGTGCCTGCGCAGAGAATATGGGTCAATTCGGAACTATCTCGCCAAAGCTACACACACGAGTGATCTGGGAAAAAAGCAGCTTACCCAGCATGCATCTTTAGAAGGGGTCCTTCAGGAGCTCCAGGCAAGGAGCGCACGTAGTAATCTGCTGCCGATTTTGCATCCACAGACTCAGGACTTAATAAGAGGAGCAGCGAGAGAGCCCATGAGGAGATGGAGTTGAATGCATTCCGTCTCCTCGAGGGCCATCGTGACGTTGATATCGGCAACATATTGACCGCTGTAAGGGCAATGAGGTATAACAGGACGTACGTAAGAAAAGAAAATCGAAGGTAGAGAGAGGCGAAGTTGTCCTTGGAGGACGTACATACGCCAGTCAAGCTAAAGCTATCATTGATCTCGCCGTCGAGTCCCTTCCAAACCGGCGGGGAGCTGCAGCACGATGATGACACGGATGAATCGGAGCTGGTGAGCGATGCAAGGCACCCCAAGTTAGAATAAGACAACGAGAGGCTATTTCAAGACCGAACAAAAAGAGCCAGAAGGATTTTCACAATTCGAGGAAAAGGGGGAGTATGTGAAGTTGAAATAGATCAAGCAATCAATCCCCAAACGGTAAACGATGGCGTGGCCTCGACTCTGGCTGGAATCCGGATAAGAGCGGAGGGCGGCGGTACTGTCATTGAATTACCGCCGCCACTGCATAAACAGAGACCTTCGACTGAGTGGATCTTGTATCGGACCCGTCAGAAAGCTGTTTCTGACTTTGCCTGTTTCAGCTGTCTATAAGAAACTCTTCTATACAGGAACAATAATAAATAATTCTGAGCAGTCAGTTCTGATGAGTTCAAACTCTTTGTGTTACTTGTATAAGATTCTCTATTCTGAGATCCGAAGACAGATGTGAACCCATTGAGCATACTTCGTAGAGCCTGACAGTCTCGCTGCAATATCCATCTTGGTTTCATCAACTCGAACAGGGCTACAAATGACAAGAGACAGTTGCCATTCATCCATTCATGCTGAATACCGTGTTGCTCGAATACCTTGCATGCTCGATCATACATTAGCAGCTCCCCGCCCTACAGTGAAGTGTTACTCCCTTCGTGGAGAATTTACCCGACTATTGAATAACCGTGCCCTTATTTTCTCCACGCGACTTTGCACACGATTGGAATTTTCATCTGGAAGGGAAGATGTCCTTGTCTTGATATAATCTTGACTGATATGGCCAATTTGTATGGAGTGTAACATACTGGATAGCATCACACATAGAAGACATCGACATAGAAGGATCAATCGGCCCATCGATAAAACGCACATGACAAGGTGTGAAACAAGAACAGCATCCTCGTACGCAAATGGCAGCTCCTTGCAACAGACACAGAACAAATGAACTTGTAGTGGACGATGCGACAATATGTGTTTGTAAGGTGAATATGAACAAGAAGTGAGGCCCCCCAAAAAACGTCGAAGGCATGTCCCGAAGAACGTCGATCGCTAATGCCAGAGATCTGGTTCGAGATGTGGACACGCCAGAGAAGGCCGCTCGGTAAGCTCAGTGTGTCGATGGATTAGCCCGGATATCCAGATTGAGGATGAGTCGCTCTGGCCAGATCGACCGAACGCTTTGTCAGAAAGTTGTCCCATCCATCCCTCACGCGCAATTCGGGAAGCGTGGAACTCCTTTCAACCGGACACAGTGCATCTTCCCCACCAGCTTTTCTGATGTTTGTCTTTGTTTCTGACTTGCTCTGCTCTGCGGTGCACGCTGCTGGTAAAGGCTCGTGCAGATACATGCGAAAACAATCCATAGCGCCAGGCTTTTGATACCATAGAAACCCACGGATGGAACAGAAGATCAAAATCGTCCGATGAGAAACTGATGATGAGAACTCATACGTATAGAGGATTGATCATCGTCGGATGGGAACGCCTTCCCGAGCAGGCGGAGGGCTGACACTCAATTCCTTTGCCGCCTTCTTGTCCTTGTTGGCGGCGGCCTCATCACCTTCTGCATCATCAACGCTGGTGCCGCGGTGTAGGAAGCTGGATTCCTTGACGGGGCTTCGGCTCTGGAATCCGATGGAGCCAGGATGACCGCTGATGCTGCCGGGGATCTGCTGTCCTCCCTGGGCGCTAATGCTGCTTCCATTGCTGGCTGCCGGGTTATTGGCGCCGGGAGACGTAGCAGTGAGGTGTGGGATGTTCTCGGGGACAGGATGTCGTGAACCGATGTTGGTAACGCCAACGTCGGAGGCTTTGCCAGCCTTGCTGAGGGCGTAGTCGCCAGAGTCAAAATATTTCCGTTCCTAGAGGAGCCGATAAGTATACAGAAACAAAGCTGAAAATGGGGACACGGCGCGGAGATTTTATTGACCTTCAATTTGTTCTGGAGGAGATCCTTTTTGGTTGGCATCTTGCCATAGAGGCGAAGCAGACGTTGCTCATCTGGGCTTAGAGACTATGCGACACGACGTCAGTGACACGCATCTGAGACGACCGTAAGCGAGTACTCACGTTGATGTCAACCTTGTTTTGTTGGTGAGGATTCATCGCGGCGGTTCAATAGATGCCGTATCAACGAAGCTTGATGGAAAGAAAGTCTCGACGAGTTCGACCTGCGAAGTGCGCGGAAGGATGTTGTTGTTGCACCCGGCGGATAAGGTACCCAATGCCAATGATGGAATATGTCTCTCGAAGTATTGGCGACACGAGCGATGATCTTCCGAATAAAGCCGATGCACTGGAAAGGCCTCTCTGTTTCGTTCGACTCCGTGGGAAAAATGAATGACACTCGGCAAAATTGAGTACAATGTAGTTAACTGTAGGGTGGATAGTCAGTCTTAGATGCCAGGGAAGTAAGTTAGCGAAAGTGAATCCTTGAAAGAGACGGCAGTAATGGGTTTCAGGTTGGTGTAGGAAGCATATGAGACTGGAAGCCGGTGGCTTGACGGTGTATCTACCTTGAGAAAAGTAGCACAAATGCAGCAGTGGAGCAAAGAGAACAGTGGTGATGGAGGAGGAGAGTCGTGCTGGAAGAAGCTGTTGAATTGTGGTGCTCGTTGGCTATCGATAACGTTAGCATCTGCCATCGCCCGCTGCCACATTGAGGGGCGGGGAACAAAAACAGCCCGACGAGACCATCGCATCGCATCAACTAACCCACGGAGCGATTTCAATAGCTGCAGGTCGAATTACAGCAGCAGGGGAAAATTCAAGTGCTTGGAGAGGTGTACAGGATCACTTTGACGGGAGCAGCAATCTTCTGACTGAGAGAAGAGCAGCAGTCAGTATACGAGGTGCCGACGGACTGATGACGAAGATGACAAGGGATAACTAGCAATAACTTGTGCAATAATGGACTACGGAAGTTTAAGCAGGGAGCACGGAGCAGGCGAATAGTAGGATGAATTTGTCATTTCACCAATGCAGTAAATCATCAATGTACAATGTATCTATCCGACGTTCTCTGCCTCTTCATCCAACCACAACAGCAGCCATTCCCCCAGTACAGCTCTTTACTGAGAGATTCAGAGCAAGGGTGGCCAACATGATCGATGATCGACATCCGCTGTATCAGGCGAGGTATCCCGGGCGTATGGCAGCGCAGGGTGAAGACACAGGCCCTCGCCGATCTGGGGGAAATTGAGTCAAAGTTAAGACGAGAGTTTGGGTTGAACCTGTCTTGGACTCTGGGCTTTGTACCAAACAAGACTAAATTTGCAGCAATTCCTGGTACGAAGGTTAACAGAAGGGAGATAACTTCCATGATATCCGATTCAACAATAATCATGGCAGAAGAGCACCAGAAAAAAAAGAACCAGCGAAGAAGCGGATTGTCTTATGATGTATGATTGGTTTGGCATATCATTTCCCCTCCCACTGCGCGCGGTTTTATATATAAAAAATAAAAAAAATGCCATCTACCGAGTACTTCTACTGTATGATCCAGATAGGGTCGAAAGATCAATCCTTTGGTTTTCCACGGTTCTGAGTCAATTCCCACAAGTGCTGAGTTTCATTGTTCCTTCAGAGACGCTTTCCTTTATCCCAAGTATCTACGGAGTAGGTAGAGAAGCTTTTTCTCCGAACGTGCTGGTAGGTTTTTTTCCTTTCTTTTCCTGTCCATGGTCATCTCGTGACGTTTCGTCCATTCTCCAAGGTCGTCTTCCAGAATAATTCTCACAGCCATTGGCAGATTGGATAACGCCCTCCAGTTCGGTATTTTCTGGTTCGAGCAATGAGTGACCAGACACCTGCACAATCTGCACCTGGCCGACCAGTCACCTACGTGGTCGAACATCTCGACCCGGAATTAGGGCCCTGGTCGGCTCTCGAATATGGCTGCATCGCGCGCGAGTCTCACGCTGAGGGCGCGCGGTTTCTCTTGAGCTCTGTGCCTCCCTCGTTGCAGGTGCCCCAAGAGCTCGCAGCCACCAAGGGCCTGGAAATAGAGCATCGCAGTGTCGAGGAGATCTTTGCAGACAGAAAGTCCAAGGTCTGTCTCCTCGATCCGGCAGCAAAGGTAGAATTGAGTCCCGAAGACGGGGATCATTTCGAAGTTTTTCTATTTGGCGGTATTCTTGGTGCGTTGCACTTCCAGTATGATTTACGAGTGGAATTGTCTTGCATGATTTCAGCGCGAAAAGGAACGTGAGAGGCTAACCCGAATATAATTGAATCTTTTCTCTTCTCTATAGGTGATGATCCTCCACGAGGTGCGTTGGCAGTCCTTTCCTTAGCCTCTATTATTGTCTGAATCTGCTTACTGATGCTTTATAGACCGTACCTCCGAGTTGAGGAAAAAGGGCTACACCGGAAGACGGTTAGGTCCCAAGCAGATGACCACCGACACTGCCGTGCGAGTGACTCGGATGATCGCGCAGGAGAAAGGTGAGCTCTGCCGTGTATGTTCAAGATCAGTTGGCAAAAATGCTTACTTCAAGGACTAGTTCCCCTGGAAGAGATCCCATACGTCGACTACCCAGAGCTGCGTATCAACGAACACGAGAGCACAGAGATGCCTTTCCGCTACGTCAAGGACAGGGATGGCCAACCAATCATGCCTGATGTATGTTTCCCCGAAACAACTGTCTTGCTTCAGTCTCATCGACATGCTAATCTGTACTAGGGCATGGTTGATTTGATCAAGAAGGATGCCGACAAAGGCGTCGATGATCTGTTTTAGGAAGTCCATAAGGTGGACCATGGACTCTGTTGCTGAAGCTTCGAGGCTTTGTACAGTTGGTCTCGGGTGAAAGTCTCCCTTAAAACGGGTACAAGGGAGCAGGATCGCGATGACCGATTTTATCATCTGTGATAAATAGGTTTGGAATAGATAAAAGCAATGAACATAACCATTGGAGATACTTGGGATGAGTAGTCAGTTGATTGGCGTATCAGGTTTATAATGCAGTAACAATGGAAGAGTTCTCTACACGGATATAGAAGAGCACCGAGAGGCACTTGAATAAAAAAGTGGAAAGATCCGATTTGAAAAATCCCATATGGCTCACGATTTGCTTGCTATATTGAGTATAGCCATTTATGTACTGTATGATCCTTGAAGCAAGACTGAATATGATCTGGCAAAATCCAGTGAGAAAGAGAACCTGGCCAGTGATTGTATGGGGCACAGAGTTGGGATTGCTTTATCAAAACAAGGAAAACAATAAAGAATGGGTATAGAGCGGAGAATCATCTCCCCAGTCCTTAGCCAGAATGTAATTGGGATGGATCGAGTAGTGGTGGAAGCAAAACAGGACAGGCTAATGTGTACAAGGGATAAGATCTGCACCTCTTCATTTTCTCGAATATCTCGCGCAAATCAATATTGCTTTTGGAAAGTTCTCGAGGCCAGATATGCTTCCCTTTTCTCAACCTATGCCATGGGTGATCTCCAGGCGATCACCGCAGTGTCGAAGTCACACGGCCGTAGGTCGATCAATATCCGCCGCTGGGGATATTAAGAAGATGGGGCGAATCGACATTCAAATGTGCTGCTTAAATGCAAGCCGTCACCGAGAGAATCGGACAGATCTGGGAATCTGAGGGAACAGGAGCGCAGGCCTTAGGACCTGACTGTATTCTAAGCCATATTGACTTGCCCAGTGTGAAGGCTTAGCGCGCACGTTGTTCCCAGCATCCGCAAATTTCGAGAAGTCGCTGTTTCCGATCGCCACAACGTCGGTAGCCAATGCTCGACAGCCCTCTTTGCGACAGGGTCGCCAAACGGAGTATCCATCAGGCGCTTCTCGATTCGAGGCAGTTCGTTGTGTTTGCCGCACACAATGCAAGAGAACAAGAAGGCAACGAGATTGCCGCTTTTCCCTCGTCAGTCCGTTTTCCAATGACTGGCCAATCCGGTGTCCAGATCGTCCGGCTCCCCCAAATACAGCTCCACTGCATACAGGGCCATAGTGCAAGCGACATTGATCCATCGCCAGAGATTGCCGCCAACAGCACCCTGGATACTCCACCATTGACCACTGCCTCCCATCGCCTGCGATGTCGACGCGAAATGTTGCATCAGAAGGCTGGTGTAGACAGCTATCAGAATGGATGGGGAGAAGTAACTGATGAAGCCCAGGACTTGGCCAGCCGCATCGGTGTCATCCAGAGATGCCTCTTGTGACAAAGCGCGAGCTCCAGATTCGCGAACGGCAGGTATGATGCGGGTGGAGGCGTAGAGGACGAACAGGCGGTAGGCAAGCGATATCAGCACAGACGGGGTTACCGCACTGAAAATGGCCGTAATCACGTTGAATGCTGCATGGATGATCGAGGGCAGAAGGGACAAAGCGTGCATGAGAGTGGTGTATGAAGCCATAATGATCGGCGGGAGTGGAGGAAAGTTCCCAGCTTGAGGTGGCGTCAACACTTGCTCCACGGGGTAAGATGGCAGATAATCGGTGAAAATCTGATAGATGCAGAGAACGATATAGGCAAAAAGCAAAGAGCTTTCCACTGGGTTTCCACGACCGCTGCCGATACCCCACGCACACAATATCACTGCACATGTGATAAACACACCAATAAGAGCCGCGTCGACGTTGGAAATCTCTGGGAACTGAAGTACACGCCAGAGGAAATACACCGAGCTCGATATGATGGTTGCGGAAAGAACCAGAAGACCGATCTAGAATCAGGTTAGAATCTACGCATACACAAAGTGCAAGAGGAGGAACACGTACCATCCAGCTGTCGCTTCGTCCACCTCGGTTGACGAGGCACCGCGTTATCTGTCCAGCCGCCTGAATGACCAACAGGCTGCAGAATCCTTCAACCAGTTGGAAAACAGGTGCCGACCATCTCAGGAGTTTATCCCAGTTTCCAATCGTCGCAGTCTCAACTAGCCCACCGGGACCGAAGATCCACTGCTGAACTGAAGAATCCTGTGCCCGTTTCCCACCGAAGGTCCGCTCCACCCAGCCGCTCGAGTTGTCCGAATCAATCGAGAAGCGATTCAACGACCAAAGAAGGAGTATCGGGATGATGATCCATTGCGTCGAGCGAATGACCACGATCAAGGACGAACGGATCCGCGACTGCTCAGGGGTAGTGACCTTGAGGAGCGAGAAAAGGAAGTAGAACGTCGACAGAGACAGAGAGAAGGCCAGGCCACATGTCTTACCACCCACATCGAAGGCTAGTGGAATGGACAGAACCGTGACGGTCAGGAAGGTGGCTGACGACAAAATGCGAAAAAGCCACATCTGAGTGTAGGAAGAGGACAGGGCCTCGGCGCGGCGTTGCTGGATGATGAGAGATGAGCGAGCAGCGATCGACACCACTCCACAGACAGAGAACGAGTCCCGGGGATGAGCTGAATTATTGTTCCAATTCACAGACAGATCCCCAGGAGAAGTGATGTGAGGTGGGAGGCGTGACTCTCAAGGCACACGACTTTCTGCCAGTGCCAGGTCACAGTAATTTGATCTTATCTCCAGGCGGGATGATGTCTTCACGTGGGCCCTGCCACCAACAGGATCACAGCAAAGGAAAAGGACAGCTTAGCACGCGGCCCTGGTACCTGCTATGTCGTGTCTCTCGTCTTCCTTGCACCTCTGGTGGATGATTTGAACACAGGCGATTCGAAGACAGAGAAAAGATAAAACATCCAATTTCAAATTGTCGAGTGCGCCGCACTTGCACACCGTAGGGGGGGTGTATTAATTTTTTCTTTTTTTTTCGCGCCTCGACCGTCTCTGAATCGCCAAGATCTCTGGGTGATGGCAAAGACGCCCAGTAATAAGCCAGTTCGTTTAACTAAATTATTTAGCGGTCAGTGAAGTACCTATTATTGACGGTCGAAGCTTCAGAACAGCCAGGACTGGCTGATGGCGCCTAAAATGCCGAATCGAACTCCGTAGTGAATAACATACGGAGTATAACAGAAGAATAACCCGTGGGTACCTACAGGCTACAGTCCTACACAGGGGACCGTCCTTATTGGAATTCGAAGCTTCAGAGCTCAATTCCCCACTCGGACTAGTCTTCCGCTATGGTGCTTTCCCCAAAATGGTTAGTTCCTCATGATACCGGTCAAATGACTGCCCCAAGCCCTCTGATATGAGCCCTACAAACATTCCCAATCTAGCTTCTACGGTTCGATACCTAGGTACCTGGTACCTACTTAGTACTGTACTGAGATAACTTCAAGATCTCCTCATCCATCTGATGCTGCGCATCCGCCAATTATTCAAGATGGCCGAAGAGACTGCTGCTAAGAAGCTCAAGACTTCTCCTCCCCTGATTGGGACGCATAAGTATGTTGTACGATCCTAGTTTTGACTTCGATTACATCGCTCTTTTTTTTTCTGACTCTTCGCGTCGTTATTGTTCGAGTCTAGTTACAAAAGTTACCTTGATTGACACTGATCTCCTCCAGCGGCCATTTCCACGCCGATGAAGCTCTCGCCGTTTATCTCCTCCGACTACTTCCTTCCTATTCGTCCTCGCCCCTTGTTCGCACCAGAGATCCGGCGCTGCTAGCAACATGTCACACCGTCGTCGATGTAGGCGGAGAATATGATCCCGCGAACAACCGCTATGATCATCACCAGCGTTCCTTTTCAACCACGTTCCCCCAACATAACACCAAGCTCTCGTCCGCGGGATTAGTTTACATGCATTTCGGCCGAGCGATCATCGCCCAGCACACCGGATTGCCCATTGATCACGACGATGTTACCCTGCTGTATGAGAAGCTCTACACGGACTTCATTGAAGCCATTGACGCCAATGATAACGGTATTTCCGCGTACGACCCCGCTGCCTTGGCGGCAGCAAATATCGAGAAGCGCTTTAAAGACGGCGGCGTCACAGTTGCCTCCATAGTAGGCGACATGAATCACCCCGATCCAACCAGCTCCCCCGGTGAGCCTCACGACGAGGACAGCCTGTTCGCCAGGGCAAGCACATTCATCGGCAATGTCTTCCTGCGCAAGCTGCGCCATGCCAGCTCATCCTGGCTGCCCGCCCGGGCTACCGTCGGAGCTGCCTACCACTCGCGCCGGGCTGATGTCCATCCGTCTGGTCGTATCATCGTGTTGCCCGAGGGCGGTGTTCCCTGGAAGGAGCATTTGTATAACTTCGAAAAGGATGCTTCCGGTGGTGCCGAGATCGATCCCGCCGATCAAACCTACTACGTCCTCTACCCGGAGAGTGCCAATGAGGGAGCCAAGTGGCGTGTGCAGTGCGTCCCTGTCTCTGAAGGCAGCTTTGAATCCCGAAAACCTTTGCCTGAGACATGGCGTGGTGTCCGCGATGAAGATCTCGACCGCGTAATGGCGGTAGAGGCGGAACAATCGGGCAAGCCAAAGATTCCTGAGGGCGCAGTCTTTGTACATGCAAGTGGATTCATTGGTGGCCACAAAACTAAGGAGGGCGCGCTGGCTATGGCCATTCGAAGCCTGGAGCAATAAATGCGATAATTACATACATCAAGTAGATTTTCATTCGGCGGAGGATTCAAATGGCACAGAAAAGTTCTCTTACTCTAGATCGTGGTGTTCTCATAATGAAGTCTTCTAATAATGGAACCCACTGTGTCCCAGATCGTGATTCTGTATCAGAGTTCCCTTATTCCTTGGATATGCTGTCCTGCAACTTATGTCGCCGCCGCCACTACTTTACTTCCGTGGCGAATCCACTCGTATTCGTTCACCAGCTGTGCGCGAAATTTCATTCCACCTTGCCAATTCCTTCATTCCGCATCATCCAAATTGTCTTCATATCATGCGCGATTCAGGCGAACTTCTGCACCACATACTTTGTCTCAACGGTAAGAAGAAGCTGGCTGGCATTGTTGGAAACAATCTAGCTGCGTCCATTGGCGGTCCGAATGTACTTCAACAGCAAGCTTGAGGCCATCCGGCATATACCCTGCAGCCGGATGAACATGTCACTTTGTTTGAGACGCAGGTGCCGCCTTCGCTCACGTCGAAGACGTGAATGATTCTGCTCGTCTAGAATTATCTCGGCATCATCCTCACATTCAACACAGTCGAACTTCTCTTTCGTCAAACCTCCACAGACACTCCGCAGTTCCTTCGGAGAATCCCCGACTGAAGTTGGTTCTTTTCTGTCACCATGAAAATGTGACGAAAGCACTGGCGTTCCGCCGAATGAAAATGAAAAATACAGACTCCGAGGCAGTCCCATATCAGTGGCGGATCGTCAGCGAGCTGATATCTTCGATGCTACCAGTGCCGTCTCCAGAGGTTTGAGTATCCTTGGCGTCGGGATGAATGTCTGCGGTGTCTTCGCGCTCTCCCAATGCGCGCTGAATGAGCTTTGCTTTAATGATTGCCCCCTTTAGCCGTTCATCCACATCATTGACAGCGTCTTCTGTGTTCTGCATGATCAGGGACGCAGGATCCACCAGTTCCAGAAGCGTGCTGAGGTTCTTGGCTAGTCTCGAGCTGTGCGCGATGCTTGACATACCCTTACAGATAGAAGGATCGAGTGATAACCCATCAGATGAGCTTGTCAGGGCAGACGGAGAAGATACTTCAGTGGAGACTTGGGAGTCATCAGAAGAGTCGGCAACTCTCTGTGCCCATACGAGAGCTTTGCCGTAAAGTCTTCCCAGTTCCAAAAACTTCTCAAAGCCCTTCTCAACACCAAAGACGCTGCCTTCAGTGTAGCCGGCTTCGGCACCATCCGCAACGCCGAGGTCGTAGCCTTCTTTGTAGAAATCTTCCTCGATGTCAAGCAGACCATCGAGAAGATCCGGCTCGTTGGTAGCCATGGCGGGAGTGACGCTGAATCTGGATTTGAAGAGTTGCCCGGCTCGAGTAAACGGACTTCGAATTGATGAAAGACGTAATAGATATTGATAATGCAGATCACTTTGAAATGGAGTAGTTTGATCCTCTATTACGGCAAGGGACAGAAATCTTCGTAAACAGTGGTGGCACTCTTCTGGGTGCTGTAGCTCCGATAGCGATAACGTAATCCATCATCGAACCGGACATTCTTGAGAACCCGAACCCCCTTAATAGTGCAATACAAATATATTAAAAATTTAGCTATC
>JSYV01000017.1:0-33064 GCA_000787455.1 Evansstolkia leycettana | reverse complement strand
AGATTGGTTCGTGGCCCGCTCGGTGATGTGGCCCGCTCGGTGATCGATTACGT
Source organism: Evansstolkia leycettana (assembly GCA_000787455.1). Lineage (NCBI taxonomy): Eukaryota > Fungi > Ascomycota > Eurotiomycetes > Eurotiales > Aspergillaceae > Evansstolkia > Evansstolkia leycettana. Next base: position 33,011 of record JSYV01000017.1, on the reverse strand, counting down.
TATCACGCCATGGCTGACAAAGCAGCTCTTGGAGGAAAATGGCACCAAAGGCAGTTAGACTCTAGACAGAAACAGCTTAGTGCTCCTCCGTATTTTAAAGATGTCTCCCAGTCTGTGAGCCGCGAGTAGAGGATGTGAGTTACGTCTGATGCGTTCGCCTCACGCGGCATTCTCATGAGTTGATCTATTTTGCCCAAGAAGATTGGTATGATGGCCACCTGACTCAGAAGAGTCTGCATGGGTGACGGACTGAAACGCAAGAATGGTACATGTATCCATTCTTCTGCAGCCAGAAAAGTCGGCTGGCGAGATCGGAATGCTTCAAGGACCTGAGTTTTGTAAGGAGTCAGTTCCGTCAAAGCGGTGACCACATGATAGGGGTGTTACGCACTAATAGTGGCCTGATCCCCACAAAAAACCTGTGTAGCACCCCAGACTGGTATTGTTCGGGACCATGGGCTCGAATTAGCTGACCGACACCGTGGATGTGCGCAGCCAAGCCAACCGTGGAGTTCGGAAACATGAGCTACAGAGTGTCAACACCAAAGAAAAAAATTCCGTGCCACGTTTCTTGGGAAAGCTCGTACCTCTGCTAGGCTGAGACACATGATTGCAGCTGCAAAATTCTGCTCGCAAGACATGCTTCGTCACCGTTAATCCCTTCCTTAATGCTCGAATGGCTGCAAAATAGGTCTCTGTGGAGGCAACGTCGGGAACATCTTGTTGAGGGTTTTTGGTCGAGATCGAAACAGCTAAGGCCTGTATGGCCGAGGACAGTATGCAGTTTGGCTCTGCTCTATCAGTGAGACGGGGAAGAATTTTCACTCAGGAACCACATATTTGGGATCGACTGTCATATGAGTTGCTGGATATCAACTGCAGCTCGTCTTCGGGATATAATTTTCGATGATCAGGTCGATCAAATCCTTGCCAGTAGACAAGGGAATAGTTGGCAGGGGCCGAGAAACGAAAGCCCCGGATGGATATTGTCCATCACGATGGATGGCTAGACGCTGCCCACGATCACGGTCTGGAAAAGCGTCGTGTCGACCACGCGGAGCCAATTTGATCGCTGTTGCTGCTGCTGCCGCCGAAGGAATGTCCTGCTGGATGTAGGTCCATTCATGTTAGTAACCTTTGCATTTTCGTCCAGTCAGGATGCACTGAGAACATTCCGGGCGTTTTCCATTGCACTATATGAGAGATTATTTTCGTGCACTCAGCAACTGTGTTGTCTTACCCCTAATTTCTGGCCTCTACATGTATCACACACTCATCTCTGCTTGACCTTCATTCCGCGACAGAAGGCATGGGGAGCAGCTAGCAGTGGTACGATTGCTTGAGCTCATCCACGCAATTCCAACTGGAGACATGGATGAGCCAACGAGGTTATAATACGATCAACAGCCTTGTACTGAGAAGATAATGTCTCCTGAGCATGGAGGGAATCGAAGCAATGATGGACGAAAAGATGCATCATGAATCCTAAGAAGTATCGGTGGCGCTACAGTTTCGAGTATGAAACGATACAGTTACAGTACATGAGATGTTATCTATATGTTGTTGCTACTGGCCTCGCGTCGAAACAACGTTAGGCGAACCTACAGGATCACCGAGTACTCGACACGTTCCTCTCCGGTTCTCCAATATCACCACGGCAAATGTCTTCACCCATCTCTGGGCCTTTCAGATAATCTGTCTCGCCGAACTGACTAAACTGGCATTGACATATCCGGGCCTTGTTCCAGAGACCTTGTCATTAACCAGCCACTGCCAGATAGACCATATCCAGAATCAAATGCTGGCCCTTTCTGGCGGAATCTGTCGAAGCATGGAGTATTTGATGCAAGATGAAATGAAGCTTTATGGGCCGGCCTCGACGTTTCTACCGCTCAGAATTGCGTACCAGACATTCAAAGCGGATGAATCGCGGCAGAGAGAATCCGTGGCATATTGTGAGAGTATCGTCAACAGATTGGTTGCCAAGGGCCTACGGTCTGCGCCGGTGGTTGTTTATGGGTCTTAATCTGTACAGAAGGAATCCAGCACACAGAAAATCCATGCATACGTACCTGGAAAAGATTTCAAGTGCAACGAGCCGTCCCCATTCCTTGAGAAATATTCACGGACTAAGGTACAGTATATACGGTACTTGGTCTTCGATCATCCATCTATCTCCTGTGGACTCTTCGAAAGATCCAAGTTCCAAAACAGTCCAATGACTGTTTCAATCCGTTTCTCTCGATATCAATAATGTAGATACCGTCGCTATATCGACCACCCCACTAGCATCGAGTAGGATCTCGTTCGCGGAGATATTCCGACATCTCCGCATGATGCCCCCGGTCTATCGATATTCCACCAGTGAAGTTGGCAATGAAGACATGTCCCTCAGCTTATTGCTTTTGATCTATCACTGTTTGTCAGATTAGAAGCGGGGTAGTTAGTCTTCCTTATAATGCCTGGAGAGAGCTGTTCCCCTCATCGCACCATTCAGCACCTTGATCCGGTAGGTTCCTATCCTCGAACACATGAGTCTTCACGAATCTATCTTCAGTAATATCTACAGAGACAACCATATTGTTGCTCATAAGGCCGACACTTCCTTCACGGACAAGGTGTCCAAGCACAGTGATAATTTACAGTGCTACTTGAACCAATAGCCCCCCCCTAGCTGCGTCAGCTGCAACAATGGCAACTATATCCTCGATGAAGAACCCATCCTGTCTACTCTACGGTCCTGGCGATGCAAAATTCGAAGATAGACCCATCCCCGAGATTGAAGATCCAAACGACGTGATCGTAAGGATTGCATATACGGGTGTCTGTGGGAGCGATGTCAGCATTTTTCCCCCCTCCGTTTTCTAAATATCTTCGCTACGCATCTTTACTGAGATCTCCTTTCCAAGCTTCTATACTTGTCATTTGACTCGTCTCCCTATTTCAAGACTAACATCTCCCGTCCGTTGGACATACCAGATCCATTTCTGGCTCCACGGCGGCGTCAAAAACCTCGTCTCCCCATCCTCCCCCATCGTAATGGGCCACGAAGCGTCCGGCATCGTCCATTCCGTCGGCTCAGCCGTATCAATCTTACAACCAGGCGACCACGTCGCTCTCGAACCAGGCTACCCATGCAGACGCTGTCCCAGCTGCAAATCCGGGCACTACAACCTCTGTCCGCGAATGGAGTTCGCTGCCGCTCCGCCCAAAAGCCACGGCACCCTGACAAAGTACTTCAGGTTGCCAGCAGATTACTGCTACAAGATCCCCGCAGACACGCTCGGTCTCGACGAGGCGGTCCTCATGGAACCACTGGCCGTCGCGGTACATACCGTTCGCCAGGTGGGCGTGACACCGGGTGATTCGGTAGTTGTTTTCGGAGCTGGGACGGTAGGGCTGCTCTGTGCGGCTGTTGCGAGAGAGTTTGGAGCGAGCAAGATTGTGTCTGTGGATGTCAATGAGGAGAAGTTGCGGTTTGCAAGGGGATTCCTCGCTGCGGGATCTGCGCAGACGTGCATTCATGGGACGTTTGTCCCGGACTCGGCCGTTTCAGCAGAAGAAAACGCCCAGAGACTACTGAGGGCATATCAACCGGAGATAGATCCCAAAATCGATATCGCAGGCTTCGATGTCGCGATTGAAGCGACTGGTGCGGAGCCTTGTATTCAGACGGGGATTCATGTTCTCCGCGTTGGAGGCTCGTTTATCCAGACTGGTCTAGGGAAGAGGAATGTCAATTTCCCTATTTCTACCGTTTCGGAGAACGAGATCGTCGTCAAGGGTTGTTTCCGGTATGGACCGGGGGATTTCAAGCTGGCGTTGCAGTTTGCTACGACGAAGAAGATTGATGTGAAGAGGTTTATTACGAAGGTGTTTCCGTTCGAAAAGGCTACTGAGGCATGGGAGACGACGAGGAGAGGAGAAGGGATTAAGACATTGATCATGGGTGTGCGGGATTAACTAGCGTTTTTTGTTGCTATCTTGCAGGTTTCTTTTGCATACAGATTCAGGTTTATCGGGACATTTGAATCCGTCTACAGATACATGGTTGCTCATGAATTTGTCCTGAATAATTAAAAGGCACTTTGGCAACGTACTAAGAGGAAGGGAGTAGTAGCTCTGCCAACATTTACCTACTATGGTACCCCTCCGCTGAATTTGACGTACACAAAGGTCTGTGATTCCACTGTCATGGCCTTCTGACATTCGAGACAAGTTGATATAGTTGTAACTGCCACTGCTACCGAGACACTTGCACAGACAGAGAGCAAAACCACCACAGACACAGTTGAGACCATTCTCTCTTGTCATGGCTCACGCCTCAAAAGCCTCAGCGGTGCATCGAAGAGCCCTCCTCTCGGCGTCGGCTGTTATTCATTTTACAGATACTCTCAGCTGGCTTTTCCGTGACCATCTTAATGATGACGAGTCAGGCCTGTAGTTCATCGCTGGTTCATTCGTTTCATGCGGTAGATAGAGGGATCCGATAGATACACAGACCGTAAAGGGAAGACGAACTCAAGGCACACCGGCACAGAATTAGATCCACCAACACCTACCGCTTGAAAAACAGCTAGAGAACTAAGAAGCATGGGAGACTGGGAAAAGCGAAAGAGCATACGAAGCTCGACGTCACACTCCGTCTTATCATTCCGGAATCATAAAGTCGCTGAGATGGACCAAAGAAGAACGAATATGAAAAAGCACCACGAAGGAGACAAGGGTATGGAATCAAGCTGAAAAAAGCAATGAGAAATGCAGAAGATGCAAAGAGACATGAGCAATTGAAGAAAATCCGTCCCAACAAAGTCCAAAAGGAGAGTTTTATCACGTCGATCCTCAAGAACAGCCGTTTGAGGACCTAGTTCGCAACATGTGTACTCTCTCGCTCAAAGCATCCACTTCCAGGTCCACGTAGTCCGCGTCTCCTCGTTTGTTAGATTTCACTAGGTCACTCTCCGTCAAAGACACAGCAATATATTCCCCATCTCCGCCAGGAGCACCCACGGTTACCCAGACGAATTTCGCTCCTCCGCTCCCATACTCCTGAGAGCCGTCCCAGTAAATTTCTGGGAAAAGACGATTGCGCTCAGCCTCGAGAGATGATGGTCTGTGTACTGGCCGACCCCCCGGCCGCCCGCATTTCATCCAGCCTTTGAAAACATTCCGAATAAAGCTGATCTTTCGTATGAAAAGGTTGGCATTAAGTATCTCATAAATTTTCTGTTCCACAGAGTTGGCGGGTTTGTCGCGGGCAATGCTAAGGAATATCGCAGCTTCATCAGATGCAACAGCACGGGTATCGAATCCAGATGGATGCATCTTCCCTGTTTCAGCAAGATAACGTGCAGCGGATGGTGACAGGTGATAGAAATCAATCCACGGCGATGAGTTCCTTGTTCGACCTGGCGATATCACAAGCTTGGTGTGGTCCGGGAAGTTGAACTGCGAAAGACATCAGCATCAGAAGCACGAGAAAATCACACCCAAAGAAAAAGAAGAGAAAGAAAGCCTCTATTTCCTACCTGAAAAGCTCCGTCTCCAAAACCCCAAACACCAACATTGCCGAGTCTCTGGTAGAACTTGATATATTGACCCTGACTCTCCACATGCACGTAATAGTCATCAAGGTCTTCTTCGCCATGTCTACCAAGTGACCCAATCATGTACTTGCCGAACTGATCGACAAGCTTGACACGCTTGATCTTCTCCGCGTCGGCGCGCGCACAGTCGGAACCTAAACCAGAGCGAATCTTGATTCCCGGAGCCGAAATACCATCCTCGGACTTTCTCACTTCGAAGATCGATGGAGAGATCAAGGCTCGGCGGATGCAACGGGATGAAATGGGCCCCTCCATGCACTCTTCATAGAACTCTACTGGTTCTCCATCTTGGGGTACCAGCTGATGGGCTTCATAGTCAAAACTGTGGTCATTCGCGGCCTTCTTTTGTTCCACACGCCGTGTCCTGCGTCGAATATGTCTCTCCCCACCACGTACTACCACACAGCTCGCGGGCCGGCCATGCATCGCTTTAAAGACGCATCCAACACTGCCGTCGTCCAGTACATATCCAATTCCATACCGATTAGTGTAGTCTACCCACTTGATAACATAGGGATGGGGCGCCCTTTTCGGTCCTGACCGGCGACGTCCGCCTGAGCAAGGCATCATGTTGGTAAGCATGAGTTCGATATGTGCATTAACCGCGGCCAGGTCGGTACCCGCCAGCAATTCGCACTTATCCTCGGAATGAAATAACGGACTTAATCCAAGAGAGGAGCGGGTCTTGGCTCCGGACGAAGCTGTCTTGCTGTTTGACCGACTCACTCCTTGACGTTGGACTTCTGAGCTGCCATGAGACTCTCCGTGGTCGTTCACGGCTTCTTCTTTTGGGGTGACTCCTCTGTGCTCCTCTTTCTTTAAGCTATCCACTGATGTGGTTTTCGAAACTGAACGTAGAGAATGAGGCCTTTTTGGTGTCGTTGCTTCTACAGTCGCCGCTGATGGAACGCGATCTTTTACTATAGGCGGGGCCAAAGGCTGTTCTTGACTAGCGGCCTCCAATCTCCTAGATTGCGAGCGAGTTTTTCCCACAGTCAATATACTGGGAACGCTTGATGAATTGGGCAATTGCGGTGCGATGTTCTTGTCCAAGTCCCTCAGGGATGCCGAGTGTGAGGGAGCCACTGCACGCCTTGAGCGAATTGGTCGCTCAGCGAAACCTCCAGTGGCCACGCGAGGAGCTGCTGCGGTATCCACACATAACTCCTTCGACTCGTGAGGTGGGTGTATTGCTGAAGCAGGAGGATCGCAGATGTTTGCCAGTTTTCTGACGGAACCACGACCAGGTAAAGCCTGTTGACGGAGAGTCGCCGCATGGCTTTGGAGCTCGTTCCGGCGCTGCTGAGCAGCGGCAAGAGCCATTTGTGTGTGCGACAACGACGCAATGCTGCTTTTAAGTGACACACTACGCCTGACAGAAGGCAAGCTGCTTTCTGGAGAAGGTTCAGCCTCGGATTTGAAAGCGGAGTCAGGCATACTCCAGTCGCCCATTAGATAATGTGGGTATTTGTAGACATAACCTTCTGGCAACGGAACTTGTGGCTGCAAACCCTTTTCTTCCTCAGAAGAACACTCGGCGAAGCAAGATTTAGAAGGGTTTCTGCCGACAGCTTTGCGAAATGACCCGTCCGGCTTCCTACCGAGGCCACAAGAGCGGTAGAATGCGTCTTTGCACAGATCATATCGCTCTTTTGGATCTTCTATGTGATCCGCAAGGCCTCGGTATCTGCTATCGAATTCCAAGCTGTAACCGGGTATCATGCAGTCACCGCGTGGCTCCTCGGACTTCAGCCAGACGGGCTTTCTAGAGGTGCATGCTGGTTCGAGCTGCCGAGGAATGCAACCATCGTACATGCTGAAGAATGGATGCTCGACGATTTCGTCGGCTTCTGGTCGTTGTTCCTCTGCAAGATTGAGACACGAGCTGACAAGTGACTTTGCTTCTTCCGGGATGTGACTCGCACAATCTGAATCTTTCGGCCAGACGTATGTGAGGTTTCGTACTTTCTTGTATATTTCTTCCTGCGTCTTTGATTGAAATGGTGGATATCCCGTAATCATTGCAAAGCTGTGATGAATTATTAGTCGGGGCACACCTTTCGTGACTCGCCATCTTACCATATCACGCCCAAAGACCAGATGTCGACTTTCTGCGTATGCCCTCCCTTACTTCTGTCCAAAACCTCAGGGGCAATGTAGTTCGGCGTGCCGCACAATGTTCGCCTTCGCTTTGCCTCATTCTCTGTCACAATGACGGCGGCCAATCCAAAATCTCCCACCTTAATGTCCATGTTTTGATCCAAGAAAAGATTGCCCATCTTCAAGTCTCGATGCGCAACATTCCTCTTGTGTAGGTATTTTACCGCACCGCAGAGTTGGATCATAAATCGCCGGACTTCGGGCAGGCTGAGACCTTTTCTCTTCCGAACCATATCCATGACTGACCCATTGGGACATAGCTCGAGAACGACATAGGTGTTTGTTTCAAAAGCAAAGGCACGATAGAACTGGACAATGTTTGGGTGTCGCATCTTTGAGTGTATCTGAAGCTCTGTTCGGAACTGAAGACTTTGTATTAGTATGTGACCTGGTTCTCATGTCATTGAAGCCGCGTATGGGATGTACCTTATCCTCCATCTTCTTTTGACTCATCTCAGACTTTACCACTTTCATCGCAAAGACTTTGCCATTCCGTACCAGTGTTCCCTCATAGCAAACTGCAAACCCTCCTTTCCCTAAGAAATTACCAGTAACGTAGCTCTCGCCATCCTCACCAGGCTCTGTTACCACAGAAGGCGGTGGAGGCGCATGAATCTTTGAGGACGAGGTCTCTTGGGTGGCACGTGCTGCTGCTGCTGCATATTTATCGAGGACTTTGCGCTCCACGTCCGTTTTGGGTTTGATCTTTAGGTTGGTAGAACGCGGGGACAAGGCTTCCATATTCATGGTCAGGAGGACTCTTCTGCCAAGCTTTCCGCTCTTGGAATGGATATCAAATTATCGCAAGTCACTTTCACGTCACTGAACTCCAGTGGGGATTGAGACTTGGGGAACGAAAACGTCGTGACAGTCATTAACTCTGGTGATAGCGAACGCAAAGCAATCAGAGCACAGGGGTATCTCAAATGCTAGGACAAGACTCCTATCTCAGAGCTTATCATTGTTAGCACTAGAAATCATGTTGTGCAATTGACCGCGGCTTTGACAAAAGGAGAGTCCGCAAGCCAAACATTGAGATGAGCACAGAAAAGAGAAATAGCCATGATGGATCGATACTCACCAACAGCAAAAGCGACAAAGCAGAATAAGATATTACACAAAACTTCAATACAGCCGCAACAGCGACAGGAAAAAAAACAGATAGTGCAGGGTAGTTTTGAGAGCTCAGTAAAGTGTTGGAAGTGAACATGTGAATTGCTGGTGATGGTGACTTCGGCAATGACAACGGATTGCTGAATTCGGCAATGGACAAACATTGCCTGTTCAAGTATGGGCTGCCCGAACAACCAGCATTATTATCTAAGCAGGCACAACCCCTCTTAACTATTTATGCATGGCAATAATTAAGCCCACACTAGGACCGATTGAGACAGCTCGCGGATGCCTAAGGTTGGCTGATTAGTAGCATTATGACTACTATTGCCTCGTGGAGATCACCATCAATCTTCTTTGTGCCATAAACGCCTTAGTTGCGTGGACAATTCAATTGTTTCATAGGATTGAGATTATATATACCGCTTTCATCTCAGTTCTTCCTGTTACCCTTCCTCATCTACGCAGCTAGCCGCACCGTCGAAAGGATGTCCCTCACACTCAAGCTCTCCTCCCTCGTTATCCGCACTCTGTCCAAGCCAATTGCGGTAAGTTCACCCTCAGTCTTGGGGATATTGTGATTGAATATACTTGCTCAACTACAGTCAGAATCAAATCAAAGCTCAGGCTCGCGAACATGAACGATTCCGCCGGATATGCGTCTCCATGGCGCAGAGTCTGCACCGTCTCGACATGCGTCTCCGGCTAGGCCTCCTTCGAGACACGGCTACCTCCCAGAAGCAATCTGCCGCCGAAGCAGCAGCCAGAAAATACAAGTCCACGGTTCCGACAGTGAAAACAGAGGCGGAAACCAAAGCAGAGGAAGCGGTGATCGCCAAAGCAAAAGCTGCCGCCGAAGAAGCTGCAAAGCCGGTGCCGAAACCCCACATTCGACCATTGTCCGAGTCCAAGGCAATTGAGTCCGGAGCGAACTTTATCAGCGAGACATTTTTGTTTATGGTTGCTGGTGGACTGATTGTGTTTGAATCATGGCGGTCGAGGCGGAAGGAAACTACGCGCAGAGAAGATGTCGAGGGTCGATTGGCTGAACTTGAACAGTCTGAGAAGGCTGCTCGGAAAGCTCTGGTCTTGCTGGAGAAGGAGCTTATTCAGCTCAAGGTTAAGCATGGAGAGTTGCCCAAAGCGGCGCACACACATATTCTGCCCCGCGAGGTATGGGAAGTAGAAGAGAAAGAGGAGGCAGAGGACGCGAAGACCGAAGGGTGGTTTACACGGCTTTCTTCATATGTCGCATCATTGGGCAGAAGCGAGGAGAAAGTAGACACGCTCAGTGTTAATGAAACAAAGACCGCTGCAGAGGAAACCAAAACGTCGTCGAACAAGTCGCCATTACAAGCCTCGTTGCCAGCGGGTAAGGATACAGCGCCATCGAAAAGCTCATAGCCAACGGACACAGCACAGATCCATTATGGTCACGCATATGTATAGAGTTGGAAGTCATTTACAAGGTGTCGCACATAAACTTACATTTTCCTCATTCGGATACCCCACTCTGTTGCTGATACGGATTTATAACAAATTCATCATTGCAGACTAATGTGCATGGTTATTCTGTTGGATGCTTTTTATCTTTCTTCTTCATAGAACATTTTGCAGGCGGCACGTGTTGTTTGATATGGAATGAGTGGTCTCCGCTCCCGTTGCTTCTCTATCGAAGAGACTAGGTAGACTAGTTTCAACCAGTATACATAGCCATCAGAGCATCTAACATGGCTCCATCGATGCGCGTGCAACCTGGGTGTGTTACCTTTCAAGGCTCCTTTTGCTCTTCTCTTCGAATTCGACCACTTTGGAGATTGCTGGAGCCAGTCCTCGCCGCGTCTGATACGAGGCTTGAAGGTTGTTGGCTTGCTCCCAGATGCTTTCGAATCTTCGAGACAGGACCCTCGTGGGACACTGACATACTCTGTATAGAATGTCATCTACGCGGTTATGACTTCATTTTCGACCTGGTGCACAACGGTCATAACAAGCGCTCGCTCCGCATCCTACTGCTCGCCCCATCTTCATTGGAACCTACCAACAAGCAAAACACTGTATCCAGATTGGAGCAGCTCCTCACTTCATCCGATCAGCAAAACACGGCTGTCGCGTTCCTCCTATCCGAAGAACCGTTCTGCAGCGCAAGTGGGAAATACAGCCTCGAAGGACTCATCGGTCTACAGGCGCTGTAAGCAATCCAATACAAATTCAATTTACCAACCCTAAATTTCCATGACCACTTGCAACTAACATCCTCCTCCAGGACGACCGAATCATTGAAGACTTCAATTCCCGTTATTCCCATCCCAGACGCCTCATGTCTCTTATCCAGCGTGCAGGAATACATCAGCAACCTGACCAACCTCCCGGTCTCGGACTCCTCGCCATCGAATTATGTAGATTTACTCAAGCATGCTACGCAATTCGTGGCTCTCACAGAGCAAGAGGTGAATATCCTGAGTGATCTGTTTCCGTCCCTGGAAGCATTAAGTGAAGCTGTACAATCAGAGCAGGGACGGGCGACCCTTGAGGAATACTTTGGGCGAAATGTAGCGAGGTCGATTGTAGAGTTCTGGGAGGAGAATCATGTTTGTGAGTATACTCTAAGACCAGTCTCTTTTCAATTCGAAATCTTACTTGAATTCAATGAAAGAATTCTAGAAGTGATGGGGCGAGGGACTATGTTTCTCTATGCTCGGAGATGTACGGAGTATATATTCGTCGTTCCTGGAGCCAGTCTGGGTATTAATCAGCCGACAAGGAAGGGTGGAACTGGATCGGTACGTACTGTTGTTCAATAAAATTATTTCAAGAAGAAAAAGTATTTTCCAAGTTCTGATAGTATAAGTTTTCGGCAGTGAAAATTTTCCTAGAATCATTCTGCCTAAACAATAATAAATGACATCAGTAGGAACACGCCAAGAGCGCTGTGAGATGACGTCTTTGCGTGCTATTCTTATAATATGCCACCAGCCACAGTCATCCTCGTTGAACCTGCTACCCAACAGGTAGTACATGTAACATGAGTCTTCGGTAGCCCTATCCAGAGTAAGACTATACTTGAAGTCGAGGTAACAAGACACAAAATTATTGTTTCGTAGTTGGGTCGCCTCAGGCACAGCTGACTGATCCGAGGACCGAAAAGGCGTCGCCAGGGGCGTTGAGGCGACCCTTCTCTCTCAGAGAAGAGGCGAGGTTATTGCGCATACATCCATGATAAATTTTCCTGTGGAATCGTACGGAGTAATAATGGGACATTTCCGTGGGATGGACCGAGTGGAACTGAACTTGATAATAAGAGCCACACGTGCGTGTGGCGCAGTGTAGGCTGCGGCAGAGTCACTACGGACGTACTGACTGCTCTAGTGTGTCTCCATCATCCGCAGTCCATGGGGAACTTGTCCAAGACACACTTCTACAATTCCTTGGTTCTCCTTCGCTGTGCGTAGCTGCATCTGTACTCCTGACATTCTTTTTCATTCAGAGTCTTCCGAGTGCAGTTTTGGCGACAAGATCTCTGCTTTTTTCGCATCCCCCACACCCGTTCCCACTCCTACTTTTCAGGCTGAGATTCCTACCCTGACCGCTACGCGCGCAATCCGGGGAGTGATAGAACAATGGTGAGCGACTTGCACCGCCTCTCGCTCATGACACCCACCTTCAGTCTGCTAATATTGCTCGTGCCTCTTCTCAGGGTCAATCACGACGCCCCGCCGGAGGGGAAAAGAAGAGTCGATTCGGTCGCTCCAAAGTCGCCGCCGATGTGGGTGACGGGCGACGAGGCGGGGGACGGCCCCAGGTCAAGAAGGCTACATTCGAGAGCACAAAGAAGAAGGAGATTGGTGTCTCAGATCTTACATTGCTGAGCAAGATTTCCAACGAAGCCATCAACGACAATCTAAAGCTCCGCTTCGAGCATGACGAGATTTATGTAAGCAGCATCTTGCCCTGAAGATAGCGGGGTCACACGCTTTGAATGATCGTCGACTAATACAAGGTGGTAGACTTATATCGGTCATGTCTTGGTTTCAGTCAACCCTTTCCGAGATCGTAAGTCATTGCAAACTCCATATCCCAATGTCCTACTGTGTCGGTTCTGACCTACCCCTCCTTTTTTTTGCAGTGGGCATCTACACGGATAAGGTCCTCGATTCATACCGCGGAAAGAACCGTCTCGAAGTCCCTCCCCATGTCTTCGCCGTGGCCGAATCTGCTTATTATAACATGAAATCATATAAAGAGAATCAATGCGTCATTATATCCGGAGAGTCGGGCGCGGGCAAAACAGAAGCGGCAAAACGGATTATGCAATACATCGCCAGCGTATCGGGAGGGAGCGATTCTTCGATTCAACAGACGAAGGACATGGTGCTGGCTACCAACCCCCTTCTAGAGTCTTTCGGAAATGCGAAGACCCTGCGGAACAATAACTCGTCGCGGTTCGGAAAGTATCTCGAACTGGAATTCAACGCTCACGGTGAGCCCGTCGGGGCCAATATCACAAACTACCTTTTGGAAAAGTCGAGAGTGGTTGGGCAGATCACCAACGAGCGAAACTTCCATATCTTCTACCAGTTTACGAAGGCCGCACCACAAAAATGGAGAGGTAAAGATCTGTTCGTTTCATCTCATGATGCGCGCTAACTCCAGCATCAGATAGCTTTGGCGTACAACAACCACAGTCGTATGTCTATACTAGTCGATCGAAGTGCTTCGATGTGCCCGGAGTCGATGATGCCGCTGAGTTCAAAGACACTCTCGATGCGATGCGAATTATCGGCATGAGCGAGGCGGAACAAGATAATGTTTTTCGAATGTTAGCGGCGATTTTGTGGTTGGGAAATATTACGTTCGTCGAAGATGATTCGAGTAACGCCTCCATTGCGGACCAGTCGGTCGTGGACTTCGTTGCTTACCTCCTTGAGGTTGACTCGGCGCAGGTGAACAAGGCACTGACCCTTCGTATCATGGAGACGGCTCGAGGCGGCCGCAGAGGTTCGGTCTATGAGGTGCCTCTGAACACAGTGCAAGCGACCGCCGTTCGCGATGCTCTGTCTAAGGCCATCTACTTCAATCTCTTCGATTGGATCGTACAGCGCGTCAATGCTTCTTTGACTGCCAAAGGTTCAGTCGCCAATTCGATCGGTATTCTGGATATCTACGGATTTGAAATCTTTGAGAGGAACTCCTTCGAACAGCTGTGCATTAACTACGTCAACGAAAAGTTGCAGCAGATTTTTATCCAGCTGACGCTCAAGGCGGAACAGGAGGAGTATGCCCGCGAACAGATTAAGTGGACTCCAATCACCTACTTCGATAACAAAGTGGTGTGCTCTTTGATCGAAGATAAGCGCCCTCCTGGTGTGTTTGCCGCTCTCAACGATGCCTGTGCCACCGCGCATGCCGACTCGAGCGCTGCGGACCAAACTTTTGTTGGCCGACTGAACTTCTTGGGCCAGAATCCAAACTTTGAAAACCGCCAAGGCCAATTCATCATCAAGCACTATGCGGGTGACGTTAGCTATGCTGTTGAGGGTATGACGGATAAGAACAAGGACCAGTTGCTCAAGGACTTGCTCAACCTCGTCGGCTCGAGCAGCAATTCTTTCATCCACACCCTTTTCCCCAACCAAGTCAACCAGGATGACAAGAGACGTCCACCCACCGCGAGCGATAAGATTAAGGCGTCTGCCAATGATCTGGTCGCCACCTTGATGAAAGCCCAACCCTCCTACATTCGGACCATCAAACCGAACGACAACAAGGCTCCGCGGGAGTACAATCACGCAAATGTCCTCCATCAGATCAAGTATCTGGGTCTTCAGGAAAACGTTCGAATTCGGCGCGCAGGTTTTGCTTACCGTCAAACCTTTGATAAATTTGTCGAGCGGTTTTACCTCCTTTCGCCCAAGACTTCCTATGCCGGCGACTACACATGGACTGGAGACGCGGAGTCTGGCGCCCGCCAGATCTTGAAAGACACCAGCATTCCACCAGAAGAATACCAGATGGGCATCACCAAAGTGTTTGTCAAGACTCCGGAGACGCTCTTTGCTTTAGAAGCTATGCGAGACCGCTACTGGCACAACATGGCCATCCGGATTCAGCGCGCTTGGCGGAACTACCTTCGATATCGCATAGAATGTGCCACCCGCATTCAACGTTTCTGGCGCAGGACCACTGGTGGTCTTGAATTCATAAAGCTACGTGATCAAGGTCACCAGGTTCTGCAGAATCGCAAGGAACGGAGAAGAATGAGTCTGCTTGGTTCTCGTAGATTCCTTGGCGACTACCTTGGTGTTGGCAATAATGGCGGTCCAGGAGAGATGATCCGCAACGGTGCAGGCATTTCAGGTAAGTTCTTGCCACTAATTGAGCGCGATTGGTAAGCTGACTATGATTCCTTGAAGGGTCTGAAAATGTTCTCTTCTCCTGCCGCGGCGAGGTTTTGGTCTCGAAATTTGGTAGATCAAGTAAACCTTCTCCCCGCATCCTTGTTCTGGTAAGCTACCTTTTGCGCATGATCTCAAATAAAAAGTCGCTTGCTGACAGAGCCTAGACAAACCGCCACGTCTACATCATAGCCCAGACTATTGCCAATAATCAGCTGGTCATCTCATCGGAGCGCACGATCCCTATTGGAGCTATCAAAACCGTCGGCACGTCTAACCTCAAAGACGACTGGTTCTCGATTGTTGTGGGCAGTGCCCAAGAGCCGGATCCGCTCGTCAACTGTGTCTTCAAGACAGAATTCTTTACACATCTTACTAACGCCCTACGTGGCCAGCTGAACTTGAAGATTGGAGACAGGTGTGTACTGCGCTGTGTGTCTTGAGACTAGACGTCCGAAGCTGACGAAATGGACAGTATCGAATACAACAAGAAGCCAGGAAAGCTATCGGTGGTCAAGGTTGTCAAGGATGCCGCCGTTACACGAGACGACACCTACAAGAGTGGTACTATTCACACTGGTCCCGGAGAGCCTCCGAACTCGGTCTCTAAGCCCACTCCGCGGCCGAAACAAGTCGCTGCAAGGCCAGTCACAAAAGGAAAGCTGCTGCGTCCTGGCGGTCCAGGAGGCGGCCCATCAAAGCTGGCGGCATCCAGACCAACACCTGCTGCTCGGCCTCTACCACAGTCAACTCCTCAGCCTGCAGTTGTGCCACAACCCGCTGCTGCGACCGTTGCTCAGCCGCGCCCCGTGCCTCAACCTGTGGCAGCTGTTGCGGCGTCACATTCACGAACCAGTTCAACGGCATCTGCAAGAGCACCGCCGCCTCCACCTCCGGCTACTCCTCATGCTGCCAAGAAACCTACCGCCAAAGTCCTGTACGACTTCTCCAGTGATCGCTCCAATGAGCTGTCGATCAAAGCTGGCGAAATCGTCCAGATTGTATCCAAGGAAGGAAATGGTGAGTCCTTGACCATCGGAATCTTTCACTGCGATGTTGATTTGCTAACAATCGACTTTCCTAGGATGGTGGCTATGCATGAACATGACAACTTCTATCCAGGGCTGGACCCCCGAGGCATATCTCGAGGAAATCGTTGCCACTGCTCCCAAGCCTGCGCCTCCTCCCCCACCGCCCGCGGCGCCGAGAGTCGTTCCCACTCCAGCGACGAACGGAGTCGCTGCAGCAGCCAAGACGAAACCCGCGCCCCCTGCTCCTCCGGCGAAGAGACCGGTCGCCGTTGGACGGAAGCCCGCCCCTCCTCCTGCTCCTCGGGACAGCGCAGTGAGCATGAACTCACACGATTCTTCCGGGGGCAGCGGTCGCGGCACGCCGAATAGCTCATCGAACATGAGTCTTGCGGGTGGTCTTGCAGAAGCGCTGAGAGCACGGCAAAGTGCTATGCAGGGAAAGCAGGATGATGACGATGATTGGTAGATGAGACGTTGCCTTTTTCCCGGCGATCTGTTTTGGCATTCAATGATGTTTTGAGAGTAGATGTTCATCTTTCATATTCGATTGCAGTTTTCTGCTTCTTTTTTTTCTCGTCAAAATGGATTGAGCGTTCTACCTTGAAATCTCTTTTGCCACTTGTTTCGAATAGCCATTCCTGTCTTGTCTTTTTTGAAACCCGGTGGCTGGATAGATGAAGTTCGGTCGTCTGCACTGTTCATGGCACACCATACATGATTGTTCTTCAGGCACTGCTGTTTGATCTTACATACGCCCATTTTATCTTTCAGATTGTTGTCATGAATGAATGTACAGATGGAAAGTAGTTCTCGTGAGAAAGACTTGGATTATCTCGAATTATGTTTCTATTCCATTATCATCATGGATTGGAGCTATAGCGCATTGATAATGATGAATGAGTTATAGACTCAGTACAGCTGAGAGGATGGAGAGATAAGACTTGTTTACATCACATCATTTTTCTGGTAAATCGGACATTTAAAGGACTGAATCTCTCATATAGACTGATATGTACTTGCTCATTCTGCTTTATCGAGCTGGTAGCACACATATCTCTACTATTAATCTTGAAAATATGCAGCAGCAATAACAAAGTCTAGTGATAACTCAGTAGACGCCATGAATAATTATTCTCACAGCGTCTCCTGTCTCCCTTATATATTTCAGGGTTGTGTGTCCTCCAACCTTGGAACTCCTAACCACCATGTAAGGAGAAAGTCAGCCTCCAGGCCCCTATTCATAGCCTCTAGATACGGAAACCACAACGCAATCAGAATCTACCAGGCCAATACCAGGTTGACACTTATTAGCAAAGTCTCTCACTAGAGACAGTGTGGTTGAAGCAAATACTAGTAGTTTCACTGAAACATAAATAATGGGCAAAGCTTTAGTGCTTCACGAGGCTGAGGTTGAGGCACATGTGCTGATTGAAGTTTACAAAACACCCGCAATACAGTCTATACTATCTTCTTTACCATATAGGCTCTGGCATTTACATATAAATTCTGCGCAGAAGGACTTGAAAATGCGGAGATCCGAACCATAAACTGCTCTTTCATGGTCGAGGGTCGAGTGGAGACGCCAACAGCGTCCTGTTTGTTTTAATAGCTGGTTCCGTTCGCGAACTACGGTGCTTGATCGACAGGAGGCTTGGAAAACGTGTAAAAGCTGTGGAAAAGGCCCCCATGGTATGGTATGTTAGAGGGAAGAGATGCAGTGGTGTCATGCGTCTGGCTAGAAGAGATAGTATCCTGTATCCAGACAGCATCGAGAAGGGAGTTACGCAAGGCATAAACTGGCTGTAATTGAATCATGCAGACGATCCGATCCAGATCCTGCATTATTCGGGAAATCGATCACCTAAGTCTATAAAATGGGGTAGAGGAGTTTGCAACAGTTGTATCATGCCATAATAGCTGCAAAAAGATACTATATACGACAAGGTAGGGTAGTTCCCGGACAGGCTCTCGAGCGACACAGTCGCAGTAATCTGCCATGATTAGCGACGCTCACATCACTAATTGGTACTAAATAAGTAAATGGTATGTACAATGCTACTCAGGGTATGTTGTTACCCTTGATGTGTTGTGACTGTCGATGTAGTATCTTCGAGCCGCATCCGAATATATGAAAAAGAGCAGCGTCGAAAATGTTCCATTCAAAAAATGCGACGTCCCTGAACTGTTTCCAGTGCATTCGTCTGACAGAGAGAGGGGGGGCAGGTTCAAAATTTTCTTTCCTTATTTGATTTTTTTAATACGGAGTACAAAATTCAATCTCACCTACCGCCGTCGTCTATTGTATAACAAATAACATCAATGCCCCAAGTTAAAATAGGACTACTTGAATAGAATAGAGGCATGAACGCGTCCAGATCGACAGAGCAGAGTGTACTTTTCTGAAATCTCCCTACTACCATATCTTATGCTCGAAAAGCATAAACTATTTTTCCATTCAGCCTGGTCAAAGTATGGGTGTCCAAATGCAGTCCAGCATATCATCCAAGACGAGTCTGGAAGTGTCCCAAAAAGTCCATAGATGTTGTCTGATGAAACCTTCAGGATGAATTAATATGCTTTACTGGTGATGCGACACTCTCTTCTTGTTTCTTTCTTGCCTGCATAAAGATAAGTCTGTAAGGGTGTTTGCATTCATGATGATTGCTCAATTTCCCTCCCTTTCGTCTCCCATTTACCTGAGATATTTCTCAGATTTTGCAGGTGGATATACTGTTCGCAGTTGAGCTTATCTGTCTTGATTCATGGGATCAAACGCACACCCAAAGAGATGGGACTCAAGATCTCAAAAAGCTCCGCCTCTGATGTAAGTGAGATCCACTGCTGGAATCAGTGTTTGCTCGAACAGAGTCGTCGGCGGCGCCTCTTGGCGAAGAGGAAAAAAAAAGAGAGAGAGAGAGGAAAAGAGAAGGAAAAAAAAGATGATCCATGGAAGTATCTCTAAACGTCATTGACTTGCGCCAGGAATGTCCCGATGACACTGTAACCCCACCGCCAACGGTCAGTCTGCTGTTTTCGGCTGCGATGGAGTCGTCCACACTTTCCTTTTCGGGAAGCAATATGTCACGTGATAATCCGTACCCTATACGGGCTGCTCTCGACGACTGCCACCAGCGGTTTTGGGATCAACCAGAATTTGCTTTTTGGTAGCTGTGGGACTCGGATGTTCCTGCTGCGAGCTTGCTAAATCAAGCTCAAGCTAAAGCTAGTACTCTCTCTGGTCTCCGCTTCCCCGGATGCGGAAACTCGCAGCGCAGAGTACATCATCTCGATCGAAGGATCGGGGTTCAGATCTTGGAAAGTAAGAGAGAGCAAGGGAAAAGAACGGTCTGGAAGGAATGAAGAAGGAAAAGAAGGTTAATAAGGAAGAAAAAAAACCTTATTTTTTTCCTTTGGATGACACGATGAAACCTCCGGATTGAGTCGGCCTCTTGACGTGTCTATAAGAATCGAGTCCTTGTCATCTTCGGCCTGAGACATTTCCCTCTTTCTACCACCCGTTCTTCATACCAGCGCTCACTCGACGTGAGTTCCTATAAGACCCCATCCCAAATTACTCTGTGAAGTCAGGCTCATTACTTCCCTCATAGGTTGCTCTCGCTGAAGCAAAGAGCCAACGGTTGTTTGCTCGCAGCTCTCGTCGCTCGTTATCGAAGCAATCGTATTCTTTGGCCATCCCAACAAACCCGAAAAAGTTCTCGATATCAATCCACATAATGCGCTTCTCCGCTCCCACCGTTGCCTTGCTTGCACTTGCTGCTGGCGCCAGCGCCCAGGAGACCACGCACAACCCCGTGGAGCCTCCTCCCAACAGCCCCAACACTACGGTGTCTCCTCCTCCTCATACCGCTCCTGGCAACATCACCACGACTACTCCAGCTCCGCCACTTACGACTGGCGGCGGCCACGGCAACTTCACCAGTCTCACCACCACTAAGATCTTCACCAACACGTCCTGCCATACGTGTGGTTCCAGCACCCAGTTCGGCAACCTCACTACCTTGACCACCCTCACCAACAGCAAGGGTGAGCCAACTGCTACCGCGACTGCCGTCGTCCCTACTGGTGTCACTGGCGGTGGCGGCACCGGCGAGGGTGGCCAGGGCAATGGTGGTGGTGCTGGCTCTGGTGGTGCTGGCGGCGAGGGCTCTGGTGGTGCTCACCCTCCATCTCCCACCTCCACTGGCTTTGTCCCATCCAACCCTGCCTCTAAGCTCCTCACGCCTGGGGTTGGCTACGCCGCTGCCATGGCCATCAGCGTCGTTTGGGGCGCATTCATGGTTATGGCATGAGAAACGGAAGAAAAAGGTCAACAATATTCTCAGCGCGGTCTCTCATGTCTTCCTTCCATGAACCCCTGTCCAATATACTAATACTATCCGCCTTCGCTTTGGGATATTGGAAAAGAGGGGGAGGGATTGACTTGAGAGAAACATGCTCCACGTTTATTGTGCCACCGTCGTGGTTGCTTCATCGTTCTCTTTGCCTGTACAAGGTTTCAGCGGGGGGGGGATACTATCTCTTGATTTGATTGATTGTTTTGTGGATAGCGATACAGAAAAGCCAGGAAAGAAAAAGGATATGGGTGTTGTGGTTTAGATATATGGAGTTTAATCGTTAGATATAGAAGTACTAGGTAATTTCTAATATTACCTTAATTTTTTCTAAATTGCCTTTTTGCCATTGCTTCCATTTATGAAGATTTCTGCTAGTGGCAGTGTTTACCAACCTCTACCACCACTATCCTCAATAAAAAAATGATATCTCACTCCAGCCCTTCACTATGCCATATGCAACATGCACACTCTGCATTCTGATCTGCTCATTATATTTCATGCAGAGAATTATCTCAGCACATACGACCACAGGGTGTGGAAAACAGGGCTTCCCGTCCGCTCAGCCGTACTTAAGCCACACGCCGGTAGGCTAGTAGTTGGGTGGGTGACCACCAGCGAATCCCTACTGTTGTATGTTTTTTTGCAGAAAGACTTGATATATATCTATGGTACCACTACTTATAGCTTGCAGTAACTGGAATCTGGCACATATAACCACAGGGTGTGGAAAACAGGGCTTCCTGTCTGTGACTCTGCTTAGCTGTACTTAAGCCACGTATATTAAGCTCAGTTCTCTAATCTGCCCTTTTTACATTGCTGCTTCTAGGGTGATGGTTGCCCAAGCACAATGTGAGTGTGAGTAAGAGATGTGATTTTAGGGTGAGTGAGGTGCTTTAGGGGGTGTCCAGAGTGCTCATAGAGTGTCATAAACTGACCTGCATAAACTGCCTCTAACCCACACCAACCCACATTCAATGCGGGTTTGAGAAGGCACCCCAAAAACTGCAGTAGGTTGGGTTTTGACAATTGATTGATGTATTGGCAAATGGAAGGTATTATTTGCAAGCACTACACCATTATCGCCCGGTAATCTTGATCTCAAAAGTTCGCATGATAGGATATGCAATCACAACCGAAAGAAAGACGAGTTCGTTGCCAACATCGCCACCGTAGGCACCGATCTTCTTCGCCAAAGGACCCACATACTGGGTGTTTATCAGCAAGCGCGCCATACGAATATCTTGGAAGAGCAAGTGAACACATACCCATGTCTGATTCATTCCGAGAAAGGAGAGACCGAAACCGATCACAAGGGCACCAACACCGGCTATGCCCAAGGGCATGCGCTTCTGATCCTGCCAGGCGCTTAGATCGTAGCCACCAAGCCGCGGTCGAAACCAGAAGTGCTCGATGAAGAGGATCATGCCAAATGCAAGCGTCCAGTAGCCCAAGATAGACAGAAAGTTGTCAATGATTTCCTCCAGCTTGTTACGACCGCCCCAGGCAAGGGCGAGGATGATAGCAGACAGGATGATGCACCACATAAAGCGCGGGACGGCGTTGAAATGCTTCCCCCATAGCTGAATGGACAGTGCGCTGGAGTAGATATTTGCAATCACATTCCCCACTGCCACTGGGTTAGCAGTTGATACCTCCGACAAAAATCACACCTGAGCGAAGAGGGGGTTTTGCTCACAGAAGGTCAATGCAAACATAGTGCATACAAACTTGGCCCACCCCGTTGGACGCAGGGTCGCGAGGATGAGCCCCCCGGTGCCATTGGAATCATAGACCGTTGACATTTCAGTGTTGGATATGATGATGCCGCCAAAGCAATTGCCCAGAGACGCAACAAAGATGGTTGGTAAGACTTGACCGGCATATGTCAGGCCAAAAACCAGCCATTTGCTGGTCTTCGCCGGGTAATGGATATAGTAGTCACCCGAAATCGAACACCATGAGCAGCAAACACCAAAGATGATAGCGAAGTAGCTCAGACAGCTACCGGTGTAGTCGATGCCACTAACAGCACTACGCCACGGGGTAGAAGTGAAGTATCGGGCAGATTGCCCCCACGTCACGCATACAAGCACCAAAGCAACGATCCACGCGTAGCGCTCGTAGTGGTGGATCACGGCAAAGCCTAAGAATGAAACTGCAAATGCGAGAGCCACCACAATAATGATACCTGCAGCGAGGGGGATAGTGTCTTCGGAGACGGCCACCAGGAGCTGCCCACCCACGATACTGCCGATCACGCCGTACCCAAAATTCACAATGATATTCAGCAGACCACAGAATTTGGCGCCCCAGATCCCAAAGGAGTAGCGGGCGACCGCAATTTGGCGGAGGCCGCTTGGCGGGCTGAGGGTGGCTGTGAAAGCCAGGACAGTCGTGCCCATGAGAGTCGCAAAGACAGTCAGGATGATCGAGATGTTGACTGATAAACCAAAGATCGGGCCCAGCATGCCAATGGGGATAAGTGTAGGGCTGATCAGAAGCGAAAACCAAAAGAACATCATCTGGTGGTCATCCATGATTTCAAATGTCAATCGGCAGCAGTTCTGTTAAAAAGAGCGTCTTCCTCGGACATACATTGAGAATATCAGGCGGTTGCCGCTTGTCCTCCGGCGCTCGTTCCACCCCCATCGCCTCGAACCCCATCTTGCGATCCATCCAAGTTTCCAAGTTCCGAAGCGACCGGAGTAGACCATTTCCTTGCTGGATCTTTTCTGACACGGACTTCCCCATGGTCATTGGAATCGAGGACACGGTCAGGATCGTTGACAGGGGAATCAGCGTCATCCAAGGTGCTTTCGACTCCCACGTACCATCGACTTTTTTGATCAGGATCCATCTTGACAAACTGTAGGGGCTGGGATGAGTTTGGAGGGACAAGGGATACATTCACCACAACGTTTTCCAACAGAAGAATGTCTGCATCAGCCTGGGGGTGTGCATTTTCTTATTGTCCTGAGCATCGCGCTTCACAAGACCCTGTCACACAGTCCATGGCGAGGATGGATGCAAAGAGGGGAAGCCGAACCAAGCGAGCAATTAATTTGACGATCCCTGTCGGATGCTCTCGAGTTGATATTGCTACGATCCCCGTCCCTTGTACTCCGTAATGGACGTATCTACGTAGTCGTCGCCAGTTATATAATAGATACAGCATGTTTCAATACCGTAGAGGACCCACTCTATCCATACCCTTGTATGGAGTACTCCATAGTACCTAATAGTATTATTATTACTAGGTGACTTCCTTGACCAGGTAGGTCTGGATAGTATGACCCCATAGCTCACCCTGTTTACATATTGTGCACTCACCCAAGCTCACGTACAGTCATGCAACCAAAAAGCAGCGTCACCCTCTAGCTCACCTGGGAGGCACCCACCAAAGAATTGACTGCACTTAAGCCACACACCAACCAGTAGGTTAGTAGTTGGGTGACCACCAGCAAATCCTGGCTGTTGTATGTTTTTAATTCAAATTTTTGCCTGTGCACCCCTCAGTCAATCCACAGCTCGACGACTCATTATTATTACTTTTAAGGAGATCTAAGTGCTGAAGTGAGCATGTCACACCATTAGGCTTCCTTGTGACTCGGAATTAGGGAGTCTTCTGTGGTCCATCAAGGGCCTGATCTTTGCAAGAGAGAACAGGATACTATTGTGTTTGTAGTCACAGACAATGTACTTATAAAAAGAATGAGATAACATGAGAAATGGACTGTTTGAAAAGCCATACCCCTGCCTATGAGGCCAATGTCAAATAGTGGAATAGTCAGGTCAATTGGATCCATTGGCGTTGGAGTCATGTTGAAAGATAGTATCATTTACATGCATTGTAATTAAGTCCCACAGTCAATATGAGGACTGTTGGTTAATCCTGAACATCACAAAGATAAGCTGCTTTCCTCCTTCCAGCATTGTGACTGGCTTGTCAGGCAGGGGAAAGGAGTACTGGAGAAATTTCCAATGTCAAGATGTGGGCTTGTGCACAGGCATGTTCTCATTGTGATTTTTGTAGATGAGAGGAAGGAAAGAGGGTTATTATGAACCAGAGGGGAATATTGTTGTACTTCCACCGGCTGAGGGGTTGAATCTGTATATAGTAGTAAACTTGTGTATGTGTGACAGAGAGAAAGTGATTTAATGCAGTTGTAACACACATCAGGAGCTGCTTTTTTCTGACATTGATGATGACACTGACGAGACTGTCAGTTCATGTCCTTGGATCAAGCTGATCAGGATCATGACCGGAGGGATGGGATCAACAAAGCATAGAGGGAACTACTATCTTCATCCTGTCTCGTTAGCAACCTCGCTTCGGAGAGATCTTCAACTGATCCACGGCCTCTATCCACGTCGGCTGTAGCTTCGCAATGTCTTCTCCACTCGACCGAACTACTGTCTACCTTTCGCAGACGGAAAAATGGGGACTTGGGCATTAAAGCCAGGAGGTCAATGATACCCGTCCATTAGTAACTGTCTATGGCTGAATCGCTCTCTCGAGCTGCTGACTGCACGATTTACAAAGGGTAGTATCTATTTCTCTCCCCATGATGATAACAGAATTGAAATTACATTCTTCTCAGAAAAAAAGAGAAATATTGCATCTTCTTCAACAATTGTTCTTCAGGCGATGATGTAAAAAGAATCGAGTCAATCCCTCCGTTTCCCAATATGTACGTCTTCGAACGAACCCCATATTTCCCATCCATTTGCCCCGGTAGGACAAGGACGTATCAAACGACCGTCATAACCCCTCCTACTCCGGGACGTTCCGGATTCCCTCCCCATCTCGACTTTACATATGAGGAACTTGGAAACGAGGCTTGTAGGGACGCTGACGAAAGGCACGTACGTGAGTGAGCGTTTTACTCTCTTCAGCGAGGGTTCATCCCAATGTCCGCGTACTTACTCCAGGCTGGTGGCAGGTCTGCACCATATCAAACAAACAAACATGGTCAGTCCAAACTCAATCTTTTTGCTCTGCTCGCGACAAATAGAACCGTGGGGTCATGGGGGGTGAAACGTACAAAGTCTGCGCCGCAGTACAGAGGAGGGCAGCAGGTATATCCGATGGTGACGTTGGTGCAGAAGTCTCCGCCCTGTTGAGATAGATCGGTGAGTTCCAGGGCACGTGTGGGTAAGTCTTTTTGGTTTTTCTTGGTTTTGTCGAAAACGTACCGCTTTGCAGGAAATCTGCGATTCAGCCATGGCGAGGCCGAAGAGTCCGACGAGGGCGTAGAGAACGCGCATTTTTTCTTGCCGAAAGAGTGAGGGAGGGGGTGGATTTTGATATGGACTGGTAGGTTTTCGTCTGAGTTGATCAGTCTTGTTCTTGCAGTCAACAGTCTGAAGTCGGGAAGGTGACAAACGTAGAGGAAGGAGTAGAGAAAAGGAGGGTAAGTTTGATGTTGCAGGGATCAACTGGAGAGTAGAACAGAGGATGGAGAGAGGAAGAGTGGACGCTCAGGTTGGATGTTTCAGCTGATGTAGTATTGTTTATGGTTGCTGTTGCTGTTGCTGTTGCTGTTGCTGTTGCTGTTGCTGTAACCAGGCACACCGCAGGTATACGTGTGTCCACAGGTACATGTTACATGTACAATGGGAGCTCTCCTCTTTAATATTGATTTCTTGAGAAAATCAGCAGGACTAATGGCATAATTATTTTTGGAAACAACCAGGGGAACGAACAAACTCTTGTCCTGAAAATGATGCGACAAGATCTACATTGTTAGGCAGAGAGACGAGAACCCACACATCATCGTCATCACCATCAATATCCACGTTGAATCATTGATGCTGGTGGAGCTGCAAGATGAGACAGTGGCAGGAGTTTGTCCCATCGCGCCAATCCTTTTCTTGTCGCAGGGTACAGCATGCATAATTGGATAACAGATTCCATCCAGGACTGATCTGCATGATAAAACTGGAGATAGACCACAGGGATAAGCACTGGGGATGGAGTAGCATTGGAATCCTTTCTTCTTGGCAGACGGCAAAGACAACAACAGTAAGGGGTGATAATGAGGACAGCTTGACACTCGACAGCGGGATATTATTACAGTAGCAATTGCGAGCAGGAGGAAGAAATTGATCCTCAAGGAGGTCCTGCAGATCAGTTGAGAGGTGGAATTGTAGTCCAATTACTGTTGCATCGAAGCAGTTTCAAGGCTGTGGAACAAGGTCTGAATCATCATATGTACAGACGGATCAGAGCACTTTGTAGTAGTACTGTTTTATACTTCAAAGACTCCTGAGAAACCTGTAAGAACACTCTCACCTACTTGCAGTTTTGTAATTTGATTCTACCAGGAAATGGAAGGAAAGACAGGTGGGGATATGCATGCATTATCAAGCATGGGTACACAAACCTACGTCACAACACAACAATCAGATTCTTTGATGCAGAGTATCCATCTCATCCATTTCACTGGAGCCGTACAAGATAATGGGAGGTTACAAAAGGCTAAGAAATAATGCAAGACATAGACACAAAAAGAACAGTAGTGCGGCGAGGGTACCAAAGGTCAACGCAGGCCCAACAATCGCGCGCTTATAGCAGTCGGTAAATGTAACCTGTGCAAAATCCCTAGAGGAAGAGCTCTCAGACAGTCCACCATGGGACAATTCATATAAGAAACGAGATGTGGATGATGAAAATAAAAGGGGAGGAGATATGAGGTAGAAAAAGTAAATAGATACACCGAAGACGTCCCAAAAGGAGAAATTATATTATATTTTCAACGCCAAGAGGAAAGGGGCTTTGGGGCAGCGGATATGCAAGAAAATTAGTAGATGCAGAATCGCCATTTCAGGCGCTGTGCAGAATCCAGATCGATCCAGTGTATATGCATAAATCTTGCGAAAGCCACAGAGCTTCAGTAGTCCGAATAAGGCTCGTAATGGGATGGATAGCCGCCCGAGGTAGGTGGCTGTGACCAGCCACTGGTGCTCCTGAGGCGGCGATCTGAAAGGGAGATTAATTGTCAGCTGCTGAACGCGTGGCGAGTCTATTTGAATAAATATAACAAACTTACCCTTCTCGAAATCGCGCCAGCGCTTCATGGTAATTTTGCTGCTGTCGAATTCACCTTCCACCGCGTCGTGGCCGCCTTTGTCCTTCTCACCCGCGGTCTTGCGAGTATCACCCCAGCTAAAGTCATCGAACTTCCAGTACGCGTAGGTCGGCAGGACGAAGTTCCAGATGGGTAGCGACAAGAGATAGATCAACATCCACAAGACGTAGACCAGCCGATGCGCCGTGACGACAATCAACAGACCAGGAAGACCGAGAATCAAAGCCAGCAGAATGAGGGGCAAGATCTGGACCGGTTGACGTACAATGGAGATGATCACAACGTAGAAGGTGAAGGAAATGGCAGCGGGAAGCACCAGCGTACCGACAAGCTCGACGAAAATGACGAACTGCATGCTGAAGCAGAAGGTTCCGCAGAGGTCCCGGACAAGAACCAGTTCGAAAAGGTTGTGGACGGTACTGTTGATCCAACGGCGACGCTGAGAGAGCAGCACCTTGAACTTATCCGGGACAACAGTCTTGCAAACAGCCTGTGGGACGAAAATCTGCTTCCGCTTGGGGAAGGTCTTGAGCATCAGGGTCGTCAGATATCGGTCCTCTCCGAGAAGAAGCAAGTTCTTCTTATGCAGCGTATCGACGACATTCTCAGAGTAATGCTCTACGATATCTGGGTTGGCGAGAATCGGAACCCAGTAGTTCTGACCACCTTTCGGCGCCTTGATACGATACATAGAAAAGCATCCAGGAAGACAGGTCACACCGCCAAAGACTGATTCGAAGGATTTTGCCTGATGATGCGAAATGAAGTATCTGCGCGGATGGTCAGTCAAGGAACTTATAGTATCGCTGGGTTTTTTTTCACACTTACTCGAAAACTTGAATCATGGTCACCCAACTCTGCGTTTTGTTGGCGATCTTGGTCTCTCCGCAGAGTCCCATGACTTCGGGGTCCTTGACCATGGCCGAAATCATATGCGTCAAGCTGTCCGGGAATACCTTGGTATCCGCATCGACCATGAGCACGACCTCGTAAAAGTCAGGCGGAATGCCCGTGATGTTCCAAAGACCGTTGAACATTTCAAACTCAAGCTCCGTCATTCGCTCATCGAACATGACCTTCTGCAAGAACGACATCAGAATAATCTGACTGTCTCGCTTGCCCCGATTGCCAGGTTTGGCAGCCGTTGCCTCCTCCGGCGTGCCACACTTGACAACGATCATCATCGGAACCCGTTGTTGTTTCTCTGGCGGAACCAAGGACGTCTCGCCATAGTCATAGAATCCGGCATAGACTTTGGCCATGTTGTGCCGCTTCGAACCCGTGGCCACAGCGACATACGAGAATGCCTGAACCTCTTCCGGAGGCACAACATGGTCGCGCATCATGCCCAGGACGATGTCCGGAGTAGATGTTTCTTCACCTTTTCCTTTGATCATACCGTCACAAATGACAATAATCGTCTTGTGGCTGTTCGGATAGTCGGTCAACGCAATTGAGTCGAGAGTCGTGCGAATACCCTCTTCGCCTTCGGAATAACAGGTAACCATGCAGAGGGCATGCACGAGAGGAAACCCAAAGGGCTGCCATTCCGGTGGAGGTTGAGGTACAACCGCCTCGTGAATAAACCCAGCTGGTCCGGGCCCTTCAGAATCCGTCATGATAGCCGAGTAGCGTGAATCCTGTCCGGGGGGCAGCAGACTCGAGCGACTGCCGGCGGGGTTTCCCTGGCGAGCAGGATCCGCGCTGAGGGTACCACCACTACTATTGTGGCTTAACTTGTACATCGAGGTTGCTGAGTTTGGTAAGAGTCGAGACGTCGAGTTCTGGCTGGCCATGGTGATGTATTGAGGCCGTTGCTTGCCCCCGCTCCCGACGACATAGGGACTCGAGAAACGCGAGGTTGTGGGCAAGAAGCTCGCTCGCTTGCTGGGGCGATCGGGGATTGGAGGGTCGACGAGGCGTGGCCCAGGGCGATAGATATCATTAGACCAATCTTCAATCTGTTGATTGCGTGTTTTGGAATCAGAGCCCATGCTGGTTCGTTGGGCGGCAAACCGAGGAGCCAAAAACCACTGGAAGAACAAAGCAAAGAAGAACTTGACGCCAACGATAGACAGAATGAAGATCAGAGCCACGTAGAGCACGACCTTGGACGCAATACACCCCACTGTGTCGGTGTCGATACTACCGACTTTGATGATCTGAGACAGACACTTGCCGATTTGCTTGTCATTGCCAGTCTGAAGGTAATAGGTAAGATCGACACCACGGACATCGGGATTCTCTCGGAGCTCGTTAAACTTGGGGGGGAATTTCACCTGCGAGATATTGAACCAGCGCAGGAGGTCAAGATCCAGAACGTCTCCAGAGTAAACTGCCAGGTTTCTGCTCTTGTTCCTGGTATCCGCCCACGTGAAGTAGACATCACCCGAGCTTTTTAGACCGTAGAACGCTTTTCGAGCGGCGCCGGAGGTGTGACAGCCCCAACCCGGATAGTATGGCATGGTCAAGTTCGGCTCACTCGAGCCATCTTGATTGAAAGCCGTGCAAGGGAAATACCATGCGAGATCACCATTAGAATCGGTGGGCACATCAGAACCGTCTGCGAGGGTGATGAGCCCCTTGCAAGCTCCGTTTACTTGCTGGAAAAAGAAGCTGCCATCCTGACCCCCGTATTTGTGCGCAAGATCGTACAAAACGTTGGAACCGGCTGGGATACCAGCGGCAGCAGGATGCGTCGATCGCGACAAGTCGTAGGCCTGGCCGTGAAAGATCATGTAGCCTGTATCGACGTGATTGATCTTCATACGGACCGGAGGCGACCCGCATACAGTCGCAGTGAACCCAAACGTCAGAAATCCAACAAAAGCCGCAATCATCAGGATGATGCTGATCAGCCCGATCTTCTCACGCCACGCACTCCGCTGGGCTTTGGCAGGCATACCAAAGCATCTGAGAATGAAATCCGGGGCCCAAAACGTGACGATCGCGCAATACACATTCCATAGACTCGGCGGTTTCACTTCTTCCATGGCCTTTTGCCTTCTCCTCTCCTCTGCGCTGAGTCCCTTGGCCAATTTCCGAGACCCTTTCCGTTTCGTGGAATGATGTCGGCTCGGTAGGCGTTCCATGGGCTTGTTGATGTTTCCATGCTCGGGATAATAGTCGGCCTTGGCCTTCACGTCCATGCTCTGCGAACTGGCCGTCTCTGCCTCTCCATCGCCGTCCAGCGCGGGGTCATGACCTGTCGTCGAAGGGTACGTGGGCATATTATGCGCTCGCTGACGGTAATGGTAGTTGGGATGGTCTCGGTCGATGCGGCTACGCTCCGGTTTGACGAGACTTCTCTTGCGCCGCAAGGAGTCATCCTGCAGCATCCTCTCTTCGTCCCGCTGTCTGTGCCCAGGAGAACCAAAGGAATCATGGCGATGGTGTCGGTTCACGGAAGAGGGAGTCGAAGGGATATCGGTGTAACCACCGGTCTCAATATCTCGACGCCGTCGTCGGGAAGACTCTCGAAACCCACTCCGCGTTTCTTCGTGTCGTGGGGACACTTTCCCCGGCCTCTGCGGTAAAGACATGGCTCTTTCTGCAGGTGAATCAAAATCGATTGTCAGCTATCGGGCAAAGACGCCACCAACGCAAACTCTCGTACCGTCAGAAAGTACCAAGCATAGGTTGCAGCAACCGAAGAATCCAGGAACGGCGGTGCGAACGTCGGTCACTCAGTTGACGACATGAACAAAGCAACGGAATTGGGATCCTGCAAAGGTCCTTTCGAACGAGAGACAGAGAGCGCGATATTTTTATTTTTATTTTTGTTTTTTTTATTTTTATTTTTTTTGCGCAACCGAAGGTCCTGGTCCTGTGTATCCTGGCAACTGAACGGCCACCTCCCTTATAGACACAGAGGTGCAATGAAGCAGAATATGTGTATAAATGTCGGGCTGTTGAATGAAAATGATATGTGCGGTTGGCGAGTTCGAGGGGCAAACGGATGTCGACAGAACGAACGGTCAGCTGCTTGTCAAAGAAGTAATCAATAGCCCAAGAATAAATAAGTAAGTCGACCAGCAGACTGCAACACTGAAAAACCAAAGCGAAGGACCAACTTCAACCCCTGCAAAGATAGATTTCCGCACCCGAGTAAATGAGAGAAGTGGATTGGAAGAGGAGTGAGTTCAGAGGAAGACTGATAATAGCAAAAGGGATGGGCGCGATTGTAAAAAGAGGAGTTAGTTGAGTGGGACGGCGCAAAACAACATGGAGAGACCGATTGTGTGGAGTTCCAAGGAACCACACAAACACCCGTAGAGCCGATGGGCAGTGCCAACAGGAGTTGGATCACTTTCAATCCTACATTAGTACAATATGCTCTCCCTCCTTGTCTCTGCTATTAATTGCCACTGTACTGCTGTAACTGCTACTGTAGAGCTGCTAATTTCTGTCGAGTCTTTGGCCACTGCCGCCTGAAATATTGTTGGCATCTCAGGGGTGGAGTTGTCCAAAATACAGGATTGTTTCTTGTGCCACCGCTACACGCAATAGACAACTTAACCAGTCCAGACAGGACAAGAGTACTTTCAGTTACTATCACATACTTCTGGAGTTGAGGTGTCGTTATTATGTCCCAAGTAAGCAGCACCCACACAGTGAATCCCACAGCAGAGTCCAACATTAATGTCTCGACAAAAGTACTCCGTACAGATGGATAAAATTACAAGGGTCGGCCTTACGGAGTACCTTCTAGTCCAATCCACCGGCTGCTACATCACGCAGTCTGATTTGCAGATCGAGTCCCCGGACAAGACATCGCTTACTGTGTTGGGCCTAAGCTTGTATTGAAGGGCCTGGTCACGGGATGCGACCTGTCTGGTACTGCTGGAAACTGGCTCTCGGAGGACATGCCCATTGGGTGAAAAAGGAGGCTAAATGATCCATCTTTGTCCTACTTGGCAGAGTGAGGTGGGTTCTATTTTTGGTGGCCTGCGCCATGGGACTCACACACCAGTCATTCTATCGGTTTCTGTCAGATCTTCCGACAATGATTATAATGATTACCGAGATATGGACGTACAGAGTACAGTATTACTTTTATTATTGTACAGTACCTCTCCTAGGCTTCATTCAAGTTCATTGTCCCCGAGAGATCGCTGTGGTCCGAGACCCACGAGTTCATTCTCAAATGGGACAACAGCCAGTGGGGAAGTGCACTATGCAGCCTAGTGCTACATAGTGCAAAGAACGTAATCGGACACCGAGCGAGCCGCGACACCGAGCGAGCCGCAGCACTGAGCGA